>APFE031173027.1:37397-48000 GCA_000404065.3 Pinus taeda
ATAAATAAATAAAAAATCATGGGGATTCGTGAGGGTGTTATCATGGTTTGAAACCTTTATAGGCTTGCATAAACATGGGTGGTGGTGGCGAGTATGATGGACTAGCATGGGGCCAAATCAACGAATACAAATCCCCTTTCTGGGCTTGTCACAAATTCAAATCCAATTCCCAATTTATACAGGCCTCTACTCTAATTTCTTCTTTTTTGAAAGCTTGAACTCTAAATTTGACACTTCCACTCCAAAGCTTCTTCCACACTCAAATTATTGTGGATATTTGTCGAGTCTATGGATCCAATGCATTTCATGATAATCCCATGGGACCACGAGTCCTCCAATATGGCTCTCCCCTCTCTTTAACTTGTTCTCTTCCTTTGTGGAAGACTTGAAATAAAAATTTACAACCTTCCACTTCTTAGGATGATTAATAAAGAAATGCATCATCACTCTTCCAAGCCACAAGATGCAAAGGCAGAAGTATACAAACCTTTACTCACTACAAGCAATTTACATAGTATTAAATTAAGAATCAAAATACACAACACATGTACAAGCACAAATTCAAAACCATTTAATTACTATGAATTGTATATTTACAGAGAATTACACAACCGCTCTTTTCAAGCTGCAAGGCTCTCATGCTCCCCTTCGAGTTAAATCCAAGATCTTATTTGATGTCTATCAACGTAATAGACTAATAGATCTCGTATTTCCTATTCCTTTTGACTCATTTGTCATACCTCCGCAGCTACAATTTTTTTTTTATATCTCAACCAGTTCTTGTCCCCCTACATTTAATCCTCTAGTACTAGAAAAATTATCTATTACAAATGGGATTTGTTAACCTACAATTTCCCCAATTAAGCTACACATATCCCTCTCTCTAAAAGCTTCATGATGCTTTGTACCTTTGACAATATGCAACATGGAAAAAAGTGCCATCGCATCAAAATTCCCCTAACAACCTAGATTCCTTCTAAAACTAGGATGTATGTATTTACATGAAAAATCTACAAATTTTATTCGAGGTAAATCTTTCCCCTTTGGAAAATTTCATGACCCCCTTGGTTGTAGTCAAAATGGTTGTCTAGGGGTTGATGCTCTTGCATCAGAATCCCTACATAAAATATTTCATGACTTCTTGGTCATCTGCCATCAATCAAATGAAGTCCTCCTATATCCCAAACTTTATGTTGTTGATGTCCACTAACTTGCTTTCACTATTGTTCTATTTTTATCCTCAACCTTCTAGGATCCCATACTCTATTTTACTACTTCATTCCTCTTCCTCTTCCATTTCAATTTCTTACAATCACCAATACTTTGTAGCTCATTGTTTCTTCCACTTTCCTATGACCCTTCATAGGTACCTTCAACCTCCACAATTCATCAATTTCAATGGCTAGCTTATTTCCTTGCTAGAGCATACTATTGGTACTACATATTTGTAGCAGTACCTCTAAAAATTGCATGGCTTTAATTGTCATCTTATCATATAGTTCCCATTCTCCCTTCTTAGACATCTTAAACACGTTTAAGAAAGTTGATGGACTTCCCCATGGCTACTCTATGGAAGATATACTCCTATGTTTTGCAAATGGAATGAATCTATCACAGCAATTGGTTTCTTTACCTTCAGTTACGGGGTTTATTACTTGTGCTCCTTCATTGTTGTCCATTATACTACATGAAACCTCTCCCAAAATAGGTTCTTGCTCAATATCCCTTGGCTGAAAATAAAATAATATTCCAATTTCATGATACAAACTTGCCTCATCTTCCCTCTTCTCATATTCTTATTACAACACTTGATGTCCTTCAACTATAACATCCTCTACATCAAGAGTCTTTGCACCATGATTTTGATAAAAAAATATCAAAATAATTAAATACTTTAAGCATATTTTCCTCTTTCTAAATCTTAACTGCATTACCCATGCCAATTTTTTCAAATCTGGGGTTGTTCAACCAGTCCTCTATAAATTGTAATTCTTTTTCAAAACTTAATAGGATGAAATTTAAAGGTTTTCCTTTCTCCTCATAAATCATTCCATCATTTTTTCCCTTTTGTAACATCCTTTGATAGTTGTCCTTTGTATTTACATGGCTACCATCACAAGCCACTTTCTTCTTGTTTTCTACCACGATTGTCTTTATTAATTGTTTGCAGGATTCCTTTTGATAGTTTTCATGATATTTTATTCTTCTTACCTATGCTTTTGTGAAGCTACTTCTGTACTTTCTTCCTTATTTAGGACAATCTTTAAGGATTGTCTACCATTTGTTGAATTCTTCTAATCTTGGATTCCTTTCTCTTTAATCATCCTTCCTTGAAATTCCTCTCGCTTTAGTGTGCCCAAGGATGTGTTTTCTACCTCATATAATACTATCTCCATCCTCGCTTTAGGAATTTGACCTTTGTTCTTTTCTCTTTCAATATTTTCTTGTTTCCTACAACTTTGTAAAGCATTTATTTCCTCATCAATTCTAAAGCTGAATTTTTCCCTATAAATTTCCCTTGAATCATGCCTTTGACTTTCTAAAAGATACTTAATTCCTATTATGACACATTTTGGACTACGTATGCTACTGGTAGCTTGTACAATCATCTCCACATGTATAATTTCAAAAATACACAATGTACGTGAATGCTTCCTCCATTGCCACTTAATGGAAGATAGAATTCCATGTCCTTGAATTTCTATTTCCTTATTATATTCCAAGAAAATTTACTCATGCTTCAACATTGTATATGGTTGCCTAAATTCCTCATTCTTAAAAAATGTATATGGTTGGTCATCATTATTTAAACCTATTATTGGAACTTTTCTTAATTGAAATTTTTGCTCTTTGTTTGCATAACCTTGTACTTACTTGATGCTCTCATGATCTTGTACCATTCATTCACTGGATCTAAATCATTGGAGTAGTCTTCATCAACCTCTTCCTTGTATAACTATGCATTTTTCCTCAAAGAAGATCCATTGCTCCAAACTTGTCAAGATACTTTCATATTCATCTAGTAAATGTTATCTACTAAAGGTAAATTCATTATCTTAGTATCTTTAGTTTCCTCTCTTGTATTTCCATCACAAATTACATTCTATTTTTCCTTCACAAGTCCATTTCCTTTCATGTCATTTACTAAATCATTCTCCTTTTCCTTTGTGACAACTTTTAATAGCTTCACAACTTCATGATCTCCAAAACCTACATTCATGCGAAAAAATTCAGTTTTAAAAATACAAGGTTGTCTAGCCTCATTTGGTGCCTTTATCATTAGCTCCTCATGCTATATTGAAATTTTCACATAGTCCTTGAGACTCTAAATAGGTCTCCTATCAACATATCCATCTCCAACTTCTCCAAGGAATGATCCTTGTTCTGGTTCATAATGGTGAATTCTCTCCTCCTCATACTCGACTATTATGAGTTCTTCGTTTCGCAACTTAGTGTTCAAAGGTGACTCAAATTATTTCCTAAATTCCTCACATATAGCTACCTAACAATCCACTAGATAATTTTATTTAAATCCCATCCACATCTCTGGTCCTTATTCTTTATCTCTTGTAGTAGAATTTTCACCACATTGAGTCTTTCATTCTTTATCTCTTGTAGCAAAATTTTCATCACATTGAGTTTTTCTTTTAACTTAGATAATTCTCACTAAAACTCCTCATCACTCATCTTTATGTGAATTCTCTAAAACATTAATGTGACTATTCATGTTCATCTCCTCCTCCTCCTATATGATCTTCTCCATGCTTAATTGTGAGCTGCAAACAAGCCTTCACAAGATACCTCACCAAGTTTTTGTCCTTTAGACTTAGTATTTTGGTATCACTAGTTCTCTCCTTTAAAACCTCTCATTCTTTCTCTTCTCTTCTAGCTTCTACACTCTGCTCACCCTTCTTTAGAAATTATCTTATTTTCTTCAATCCTCTTGAGAAATTCCTCTATTCTCCTCTTTCCAACCTCAACTGGAAGTCCTTCCCTCTACTACATCTTTTCTTTTGCAATGATTCTCTACTACAATTCTCTCTCCCTCTATTGTTACCTGCAACCACCATTTTCTTTGGCTAGATTAAAATAAAACATAAAACTAGCTACCCACTTGGCCTCATCACATCGAGGTTTTAAAAGCTCTTGCATTCCTTTCTTCAATATGCTCTAACAGTGTTTAGAAATTTTCCTAGCTCTACTTCATGGCTGGAAATTTATTCAATCTACATTAGGTCTTGTAGCTCTATACTGAAGTCTCTGATCTCTTTCCTACAGTCTTTACTGTACTATTTTCAGTATTATCTCTATGTTCCTCTCTTTTATATCAACCACTAATTGTCTTGTGTTTCTCTCACTTTCTCCAAGAAGTCCCTTTAAGTATCCTTGATTGCTGCAAATGTCCTATAACACAAAAATTTCTTTTTTTTCTCAATACCAATGAGCAAATAATACGACTATGATACCACTTGAAGCAACCAACCTTTATTTGATCTCGAACCCTTGGAGTTTCAACTACTCTTCCCCTTCTCAAGTGGTTTATTCCTTCTCTCCTCCACGTTATCCTTAATGCTTCTTAGGTACTCAACCTTGCTTTTCAGTTCTAAACCCTAATACTCTCAACAATGCGCAATGCCATTCTATCACCAGGCTTTCCGACTTCAAGGGAGTAGATGGTTTGAAGGTTGTAGGGCCAATAACTATAACAACCCCTAGTTGATTTTCCATGTAAACAAAATAAGACCAAGTTCATGGGACACGTATTTCATGTTGAATGTTGGGAAAAATAGTGATGGGTATCACTGGTGATTAACTAATGTCTATGGAAATTTGAAAAGGCATTAGCAAATACAAAGAGGCAATACTTGGCATTCTATTTATGAAGTAAAGGAAAATAGGAGAAAAGGAAGGAGAAGAGACATGGATTTGCATGCTAAGGAAATTAGAGGGAAAATGAAGGAAGATGAAGAAAATAGAGACCTCAATGATTAAAAGGATTTTGAGGATCATTTGACATCTTTTTTCAATTGAATCTTTTGTAAGTTTATCTTTTCTCTCTCATATTCTTGCAGACTTAGAGCTTTCTTGGTGTTAAGCCCCTATAATACTAGTGTATTCCATTATTATTATTGTCAATGTAGCCCTTTATTCTTATTGTTGTGCACATGTTGTCCCCATATTATTATTATTGTGCCCCATAGAAGCCCACTATTGTTATTTTTGTGCCCTTACATTATTATTGTTATGTCAGCTTTGACTATATTGTGACCCCTTAGACTCTTATATATATATAAAGGAGGTCTTTTCATTTGTATCATCCAAGAATTATTCATTTGTGTAATTTAAAGGAGGTTTCCCCCTCGAAGAAGCTGATTTTGAAGTCGTTTCTCTATATTTTCTTCTATTTTGTGAGTTGGTTGCATAACAATTGGTATCAAAGCTTTGGATTCTAGGGTTTTGCTACTTCAAACAGATCATTGTGGAAGTTTCGCTATAACCTATTTTCTATAATATTTCAGAAGCTAAAATTAAAACCCATTTGATCCAAAATCTTGATGAACCTTGGATATGAATTTCAGATCTTGTATCCCTATATTTTCAGAGATATGATCCAAGGAAGTTACGGTTTTTGCAGGGTCCCAAATTATATCGCAGACTGGTCACCTGGGGAAAATCGTCATAAAGTTCTCTATGAGCATCATATTTAAATTTTGTAAAAATGTAAAGAAATAGGATGGACTATAGTTTTTTGTGTATCGGTTTTAGGTTCGAAGGTTGAAAAAGTGACATGTGACACTTTGTACAAGTTCGCTCTACTAAACCACTCTATAACCAGGTCATTGTGGGATATTTGTAATAAATATTTCTCGGAGAATCCAATATTGACTAGATTTGCAAGGTTGGAATGAGGACTCAGAGGGCTACCACATGACAAAATTTTAGACCTTGGAGCTCTGCAACTACAAAGATACAACCGATTCAATATCGAGCTCCTACAAAGCCAAAAACGGTGTGTAGTCTTTTTAAAATTTTGTATAAGTTTGGTTTGAGAAATTAGTTTGAAGGAATTGAAAGTACATAGTGAAGCATAATGATAATTAATTGATGCGCCGAAGAAATAAAATGGAAACACCTAGTGTTGGGTAGCGAAGGCCCAGCATAATGGTTTTGGGGCTCAAAGCCCGCAATTTTGGGTAAAGGTATGGTAAAGACTCTATGAGATGTGCGGAGTGCGAAGTGTAATGAGTCAAGTCAAAGGGTTGTCCACCCAAAAATAATGTAAAATGAGTCAGCCTGCCCATGGTCCGCGGACCATGGAAATGTATAAATAGAGCAAGGCTCTATGGTTCGAATTCAGTTTTTGAGTAAGTATTTTTGATCTGGAAGGTAATGGGTTTATGAAGCAAGAAGTCTTGGAGCGTTTGTAATTCTGAGTCAAGGGTGTTGGTAGATAGATAGAAGCTATGCAGATGTGTGCATAGAGGCCTAGTAGAGGCCGCAGCTATGTGCGCGGACCCCTACAGCTGAGTACGTAGGACAGATCTGGTTGTACTAAAAAGAAGATTAATAAAGATGAGAACTACCGAATCATTGTGTGTTTTCTTGTGGATATGGTTATTGCTTATGTTCTGAATTCATGAATTATCTGTTATAATTGCTAGCACAAGGTTTTTATATTAAATGTTTGCTTAAAGACTGTAATAAAAATCTCAGAAATGTAATAATTTTATTAATAAGAAAGTGCATCTGCGCGGATCTATGAAGAAGCCCGATAGCCATACAGAGTGGCATGAGGCCGCATACGGATCGTGACCCCTCCAGACCACATCTAGACATCCCAAGGGTGCAGAAACGTGGTTCCAACACCCTCCCCTGCTACCTCGAGTGAGACCTCAATTCGCACTCCACGGGCTATTGCCGAAAGGGCCGGTAGTTGCAGGATTTGTTTGGCTAATAACTCTTCTGAACCTGGGTCAGGGCCCAATAAGCCAAAAAATGGTTCTGTTGCCAGGAACGGGATCTTCCTAAGGGATGTCTGATGTGGGAACACTGGAACCCTACAAAGAAAGAGCTTGAATATTGGTTGGATGAGAAGCTTCACGAGTTCGTGGTTCAGGAAAACAGAAATCTGCGAATATCAGAAGAAAGGTGGTTGGATCGTTACATATACACAGAGATCCACAATATCTTCTTTGCGTCATTCTTGACAGAGTTATACGAGTGGATCGCAAGGCTAACTGATAGCGTGGGAAGGTGCATACAAGATCAACCCATCGTGTGGTCTCCGAAATTGGTAAGCAGGGTAGAAGGATCTGAAGAAAAAATCGTACATGCAGTAGATCACTGGTTGGATCGAATAATAGGAGGGTTTATCACTAAGTTCACGATAGACACAACTGTGAGTTATAGTGAAGCAAAAAGGCACTTTCTCCAAGGACCGTGGGGTAAGTATATCAAATCGTTGAATACTTGGATTAAATGTTGTTATGTGAAAAGAAGATTATGTGCATTCATTAATGTCTAGCTGTGCGTGAAGCGAAAGAGGCTACCGGAGAACCGAAGTATTAGAGAACAACCCTTTGATTTCTATTTCGCGAGAAAGCGAGGAAGAACTCACAGGGTTTTCTTTAAGAAGCACAGTCTGATTGATTAAGAAGAACATTCCACTGATACCACCACCGTCCACACCATCACCTACTTCACCTACATCAAATCCATCTTCACCAACCCCACCTCTGCCACCACCGAAGGTTGGGATGGCGAGTGTGGTCAAGTTGCTAGTATTTAAGGGCATAGGAAATGAGGAACCAGGTCAGTTTTGGTTTGTGGTAAAGGCTATATGGGAAGCCCAAGGCATAACGGATGACAACATCAAAAAGGCTACTATGGTTAGCATGATGTAGGACTGCTCATTAACATGGTATATAAAGTACTATCCGAATGCAGGAATAGCAGCGATCCAGGATGTATTAAGCAGAGAATTTAGTCAACCAAAGTCAGAGACACAGTCGGTCATTGGGTTCAAGGAGATCGTGATGTTACCTGGTGAAACCCCGTGGGATCTGGATCAGAGATTGAAAAGAATAATCTGCGAGGCTAACATGACATTGAGGGATGCGCAGCACTGCGCGTGGTTTGTGGCATCATTAACACCACAGCTGAGGATGGCGCTATCACAACAAAAGATATCAACCCAAGTTGAAGCCTTAGAGACAACAATGAGGTTGCACGAAACTCCAATAGAGGATCCGGGGTTGGGATTTCAACAAATCCATGCACAACTACAAAACTCATGCTTAGAAATGCAAAGCTTGAAGCAAGAAAGGGCACCCCGACTGGAGGTGCGTACAGAGGTACGGTGCATTAAATGCAAAAGTCAAGGACACGACAAGGACCATAGCCCGTCTTCGCAAACTATCTGGTGGGAGGGGGTCCGATGCCACTAAAGCTGGAGGAACAAGCAGGGCCAAGTTCGACACCAGTGCTCTGGTGCGAGAATTGTCAAGTAGGGGGAAGCACACGATAGACAACTGCCACTTGTTGCAGAAGTATACTCAGACCTCGCAGCAGGTGTATTGCAACTTTTGTAGATCAGTGGGTCACGATGAGCGGATGTGTCGAAGTTACGATTTAATGATGGAAAGGACCCCAGTGTATCGAGTACAGACTGAAGCACGAGGTTTTGACCTAGCCATAGGGCCACGCGGGGGATTTCAAGGACACGGGTGAGGAAGAGGAATGGGGCCTAAGCGAGGGCGCAAACAGCTGATTTGTTACAACTGTGGAGGGCCGGGGCACTACGCTCGTGACTTTACTAACCCAACGAGGATATCTTGTCCATACAGTGAGTAGTTTGACCATGAAATGGTAGATTGTCCAATGCTTATTGCCTAGATTTGTGAAAAGGGATATTGCAGCCTGCTCTGACTCAAAATGTCCAAATGATGAGGTTGGAACCCCGCAAAGAGGACCCAAGCGTAAACATGGTTCTAAGGAGCGGCGCAACCACAGGGGGAGATGCGAGGAAACAACCTAGAGATGATGGGAAGGGTCGCGATGCTCCTACAAGGGAACTTGACTTGGAGATAGAACAGGTGAAAGGGACGTCTAAAGAAGCTCAGAAGAGCTTCACAGAAGTCTCTACTCTAGGTAATAGGGATCCAATTGAGCCGAGAATGGATCCCTCTATGCTTACCACCTTTCTAGAAACATTTATGAAGTTTCTATATGACAATAGAGCAGTTAAAGGGCTGCAAGAGCTGATCACTAAGTGTGCGGGATCAGGGGAACCACGCGTAGTCCAGAAACTGGGTAAACAAGCCCTGCGTATTGGGCGAGAGATGTGAATGATGGCACAAATCGATAAGTATGAAATGGACCAGGTCATTCTGGATCTAGGGTCAGACGCGAATGTGTTGCCTAAGCAAACGTGGGAACGCATGGGTAGGCCAGCACTACAGTGGTCTTCTATTCAACTACAAGTGGCCAATCAGCAAAAGATCTTACCAATGGGACGACTACAAGGGGTGAAAGTGGACATTGAAGGAGTAAGTACGTAGACCGACTTTGAGGTAATAGAAATTGTTGATGACAGTAATCCATACCCTGCATTGCTAGGAATAGATTGGGCCACGGACATGAATGGGGTCATCAACTTAAAAAGATAGAAAATGATATTCGAGAAACAATCACCCCATGTCATAGTTCCACTAGACCCTACTAAAGGAGCATGCTACACTGAGCCAGTGTGTGACGAAGACAGTGACGATGACCTAGACTGCATCTACCAGATAACATCGCAAGACCAGGATTGGGTGAATCCCTCAGCGGACGGAATACTCTCATGGGAGCGTGATAGTTCCTGCACATCAGATTCAAATGAGGAAATGGAACGATGGTAGAACCAATTGCATGAAGTCACATCACTCAACTGTAATATGATGATTAGATCATTGTGACGTGTGACCACTGAAGTAAGACAACAACTAGCAGATAACGATGCAACAAATGAGAAGTAGCTCGTCAAACCTGGCACTTCAATCATAGAGCAGGAGCAGCATGTAGTGTGATGAAAGAAGTGTTGTGCGCACCGGTATTGGATAGGAAGATGAGGGGGAGTGAGCACGGAGGTAGAAGGCGGTGACGGGTTAGAGGACTTCCGTGGTGACCAGGGCAACCATGATATAACAGTTAGAGTACCCGTCTACAATGAAGCCCACAACGGTATGAGGTGCAACCATCGACCCAATGACATCTACGTGTCACAAGGGTTCATTTGGCTAAGAAAACCATAAACCAAGCAGGGTGTGCACAGAAAACTCTACCCGTTAATAAACACATGGAAATCAGGGGACCAAGGAGGATTTCCCCAGCTACTACCCTTGTAGCTCGACCTGAACAAGAAGACTTGGACAAAGGGATCTGGTAGTCGTGTGAAGCCATTTAACGCAGCAAAATGAGACTTCATGAGCTAGAGGAAGTGGGGATCAGACTAAGAAGGAAAAGTGTGAGGTTGGATGAAGAAATTGACAAAATAAAATTAGGAGTCACACAAACGGGCCGCGCGAAAGAGCCACTAAGGGAACCGGACCTGGCTGGCCCT
>APFE031173036.1:1603-16513 GCA_000404065.3 Pinus taeda
GTTGGGTAAAGTGTGTTTCTTTACTATGTACTTTTGTAACTTACAATCCGACGGTCACGATATGTAGTGATCTGACGGTTCATTCTCTCCTCGTATTACCGACACTTGATCCGTGGCTTAACCCCTGATTGGTCCATGATCTCTATTTAAAGAGCATGGAGGGTCATTTGTAGGTTAACTGTTCATAAGAGAAGTTTATGTAAAATTTCATTCTTTTATTAATAAATTGCCTGAAGTGGCCGCGTTGGCTCAGGCCGTGCACTGTTTCCCTCTTTGAGGGTTTTAACCACGTTAAAAATACTGGTGTATTGATTTGTGATCTGTTTGTGAGTGGTGTCCTTTGGTGTTCTGTTTGAGGAACTTACCTTGTAAATTCCTACAAAATGTTGTTGCCCAAATTGGACACTAAATTGCCACAACACTCAGGACATGGGTTGTCACTCTAATCCATGTCCTCAAACGTTTAAAATGTCTCCTAATTGCAGACTAAGGGCGGAAGTCCCTATGGATGAGGATATGAACCACTTGTTGGGAACTAACAATTGAAGGAGACACAACCAAATGACCTAACAACTTGGTTAAAATTAAAGGCAAGTATAATTAGTAAGCACCACTTGATTAGATTTATTGAAATTATCAATTAAAGACCAATGCCTTAGGAGTCAATTTACTTCCACAATATGAATTAAAATTCCAAGCTATTGGATGAACAGTTGTTGCAGGATGCAAATCTATCTTATATGAGGTGCAAGACCTAGATTTAAGTGAAATGCAAGATCTTGGTAGATTTTAGTCAAATGCGCTATCTAAATGAATCCTTATCGAATATAGGTTGTAGAGAGAAGCCCACAAGAAGGAGGCTATGGCCTCGTTAACGATACCTCCCATGAAGTTCTATCCACCCAAGTGCCTTCGTTTCTACAAGGGATTGCCCACAAGAGAACTGCAAGGTCACCAGTGTTAAACACAAATGAGGGTCTAAACTTCGCAAGTTGGTTGAGAAAGGTGGTCCTATCTTCTTACAACCAAGCTTATGCTTGGAGGTATATTTTACAAATGCACTTCTAGTCCTAGAATGAAATGCAAGACGTGAGTGAATGCCTTAAATGAGATTTATTAAGCAAAATAATTTCCTCAACAAAATTTATTTGATTTCCAAACACTTATTATGAAGCACAATTTAGCAAGATCTCTTTAAACTTGATATGTCAATTAGAGACAAGAGATACATTAATGATATTCACCACAATGATTATCCAAGATTCTTATTTATGCCAATTGTTAGAGTCCTATAGTGATAGGATTCATAATTTTGAATTGGCTGATGTTAACAATTGTAATATTGTACATACCTTTGCTTTATGCAAATATGTTCCATATTAAAATTAAAATATGTAAAGAGGGTATGTCCTAAAAGAAATATCAAAGGACAAGAAAAATAAGAAAAGATCAAAAAGTACAAAAAATGAAAAAAATATGAACCCCAAACAAAAAACAGATCATGAAAGTGTGCAAGTCCAAGTGCCATTACTTTTTACTTTACTGTCTTAAATAATGGTCATGTGCATCTTGTCATACATGCCACAACCCATGATAGTCAAACTGCTTAATCTTGACTATTTCACGCTTTGAATTTCATATTTATAGTTAGAGAATAAAAATCTGACCAAATAGTTTAATCTTGGCAAATCATTAGATAGGTAGAGAAATAAAAGGAGCTCATTAGTTTAATCTGACCCCTTGGAAGATATAAGGTTAGAACTAGATAGTTTGTTTTATAAAAGAAAAGGAAAAAAAAGGGTTTGTTAGCTTAAGTGCACCCACCAAAGTGAAGAAAAAATGTTAGGGTAGGGAAAAGGGTAAATAAAGAAAGGTTGCAAAGATACAAGTCATTTGGAGCATAAGCATTACTATCATGCTTAACTATGTGCTTCAAGTGTGCAGGAGCTGTTATCAATGAAAAAAGCATGCTCATAAGCTGATTTGCCTAACTCTCCCTTCATTACATTTCACCCCCACTATATACTCACTAATTTCCCCTTTACCTCTTCATGGCTTATGAAAACCCCTTCCCCTTCATTTTTTACTCCTACCCCTTAGTTTCACATATTTCCCTAGTCAATTAATCCTAAATTCCATTCCCCTAAGTGTGAAACCCATTTCCCCCTTTTAAAATCATGTTTTCCCTTTAATAATTACCCAAAACCCCTTTAAACCCTTTATCCTAACTCTAACCCCCCCCCCCCCTCACTAACTCCACCACTTAACCATTTTCCCGACTAAACTCTAGTTTAACCCGCCACCCTGGTGAGGTAAACTAATTTCGCTACCCATAGAATTCTGCAGTTTAATTAATCCGCACTTAAACATGGGTTAATTAATTTAAACAATGATTAAAACCCATGGGTGTCGCTGAACTCCGCCCCATCACCCCACTGCGCAACTTTCCAACACGATGGTCGTCCGATTATCCACCCCCAGATCTAACGGCCATCGCCCATATCGGGCTCGCGCTATATTCGACCTTTAACGACCCGAGAGCACGCGATATGGGCAGCTTTGCTCGGGGCCCATTTGCCTACATGTTGGCCTCTAGCATAGATCACATTCCCTTGGAAAAATACCACCCAACCCCCATAAGCGGTGCGATGGCCTCCAAAACCACCTTCCCGCGAAAATGAAAACCAACACTGTTCATAAAACATTCATTCCCCACCATTTTTCCAACCGGTCGCGGTTAAAAGCCTTCCGACCCCCATTTTCACCTTTTTTCTCTCAAATCGCATTGTTGAACCTCTAAAGCACCTGCACCTTCCGAACTCCTACGACCAGCTATCAACCATCAGAGCCTTCTGACACCACCACTGCACACCATCCTACCTGCCAAAGCCCTCTGCAAACTCCAATTGAAAACCAGTTGCAGCCTCGACTGTAAATTCTAGGTATTTAGGCATAAAACCATAATTGTCCTCTCTCTAATGAACGAACATTAAATTCTTAAAATAATTGAAAGAATTTGATTAATTTCAATTTAAATTGAGAGTCTACCATTCCCAAAGTACTAGAACCCCAACCTGCAACCTGCTTGTACCCTACCCTGGTTAATCAATTACTCAAATTTCACTCCCTAAGCCATATAAAGTCCAATTTTCGACATTTTATCACAAAAATGGCTGCCCCAACCTCTTTGGAGTCAGACTTGTGACAACCCCTCACTTAGACATTGACCACTTGGCCCTGGCAGACAGGGATTTTCAGATCAAAGACACAGTCACCCAAGACAACCTTCTGAGAATCCATTGTTGAGCCAAGGATAGATTCTTGAACAAAGTAGATGATATCCACCTTTGGGACTCAAATCTACCCAATTATACATTCCCAGAAGCCCATTCATTCCTAGACATTGTACATTTCTGCCATGCATGTTACATACCTAGCCAAAGGGCTATAATTGCTCCAAAACAGGACTTCTTGTTTCCAATTACTGTTGAATCCATCAACCAGATGCTTCAAATCCAGCCCAGCCACAATTTGACTCTTTTGTTCATTGCACACCTATTAGACCTGTACACCACATTGGACCCAGCTAAGATCAAACAAATTTTTCAAAATTTCATCATTGAGGAGCGCCATACTCCTAAAAACATTCCACCCTATGTTTTTGCTATTTTCTCAAAGACTGGCAGGAGAATAATCACCATGATCTCAAGCATCCTAGGATTCACATTAGACAAGTTTGTGTATGAAATAATCATGGCCTTCTTGTCCATATTCACTCCAAGCCAGCCTCCTGCCATTTTGTATGATTATGCCCAGTTCATTGCAGACAAAATGCATGAATAGTTCACTAGATTGCCCACTGAAAGAGTCTTCAAATACTCTTCAGTGCTTTTGCATATGTTCCTGTATTATCAAACAGAGAAGTTTCCACTGAAGATTCAAAAAACAGATACCAGGGGAAAGGAAAGATCAGTGATCTACTGGACACTCTTGGTCCAGAGGTATAACACCACATTCACATACAAAGACTTCATAGATTGTTTTGTGCACCTTGTCATGAACATGCTGACTTCTAGCACTCAACCTAGAATCAATACTGAGATCAAGAGAGTATTGCAACTGGCAAAGAATAGCAGAGTAGGAGACTGGTACCTCTACCAGAATCATGCTGAAATTAGGATCTATGGTTGTGAATTAACCCCCTACAAATGGCCTAAGTATCTTCCAATGAGAATATTTGCCTTGGAATACTTCAAGCAAATGATAGGCGCGGATGAGGTCAACTTCCTAGCTGCTAGGAAGAAAACACAGTTCAAGATGAAAAACCAAATGGGCCCTTTCATCTCCAACAATAGAGAGGTTGAACCTGAAGCTGATAAGATACTACAGCAATTCAAATTCAAGAGTAGTTTCATTTGGCATTATGACCCTCATGGGGTTATAAACAAGCTCAGGCAAAAGGTCAAGCTAGGACCTTACATCCACTACCCAAGACCTGACATAGAACAGTATGCTAATCAGTCAGAATGGGTAGAGAACACATTGATAGATATGGACAGCACAGTGGTGGATGTGGAGAATACCATGATTGACTTGGAGAAACAATTTGATCAAAGCTCTTTCTTGCAGGTTCCAAAGTTGGAAGAGCCAATGAATATCCCTCCTACCATTCAGACTCCTGCCAATGAAGAGAAGAATCCCAAAAGGAACAGGGAGGAAGCATCAAGATCTACCATGCAGACCATTGATCAGCAGTTTCAACTAAGCAAAAGGCCCAAATTGACTCATGTGTTTGAACAAGAGGAAAACACTGGATCAACAGAAATGATTGATACTGATGCAATGGGGCAAAGGAGTAGACAAACAACTGAGACTGCTGCATCAGCAGGAACACAACAACCCTCTTCTTCAAACACCCAGATTATATAGAGACAAAAGAGTGTGGAGGTGTCTTCCTTTGTCGAGCCAGCTAACAAGGAAAGATTCAAGGAGATCAAAATGAGGAATGAAAAGCTAAAGGCAGACACATATGCCAAGTACATGCAGATGACACCACAGAGTCAAAATAGATTGGTGTCAGCTTTTGACATCAAAGAAGGAAAGATGCAGGGGTCTTTCCTACAACCTACTATATAGCAACCTAAAACCATAGCAGACTACAAGAAGACCAAGTTTGAGGTCTTAGCCCAGGATGTGCATCCCATAGATCAAAAAGAATTTCACAAGCAGGCTAGAGAGATGATCTACTCCACCCTCACAACAAAAGCGATGGCAGCATTCAAGCTCAAAGGCTCATTAGACAATGTGACAGCCCAGTACAAACTGGAAAAAGCATCTTCCATCGCCAAAGATACAAGGATCAAATCATTAGAAGACCTGATCATTGAGCTGGGCCATGACCCAAAGGACATCAAGGCTATTGAACACTTAACTAAAAAGAAAAATGAAAACATTGCAACCCTTAAGAAACAACTCAAGCTGCCTTAGTCACATCACCCTCAAACAAAAGAAGTCCTAGAAAGCCAAACAAATCATGAAGAAATGATGGACTTGGTGCTGCAACTCAATGACCAGTTGAAGGAAATGGAAAAGGAACTAGATAGCTTGATCCAACTCAAACAAGTTGGTCTAGACAGTGCTCCTCCAACTATCATTCCTACAGTAACCACAGTTGTGCCTTCCACATTGGTAGCAGCATTAGCTCCCACTGGTCTAATGGCCACTGCACTGCCAGCAGCAACAACAACTACATCAGCGACGACATCAACAACAACAGGTACCACAGGTGATGAAGCAAACAGGCTGGTCAAGGCAATGGAAGAAATGTCCATTCAAACCAGTGAAATGAACAAGTTAAAAAAGAAACTTACCATCCTGGAGAGAGATTGCAGGTTAGCCTAGATCATGCATAAGGAAGAACAACAGAAAGCTACCAGATTCCCAGAATGAGTGAGAGAGTGGAAAGCCTAGAGAAAGAGTTAACATTGAATGAGCCTTTGGGAAAGGCCAAGCAATTATTATGGGCCAATATCATTGACTTTGTCAATGATATTTGGCCATCTATCCAGGTCATTTTTAAACAGATAGACTTAATCAAACAGACTACAAAAGCCATCCAAAAGGTTAAAGAAGAACTTGGAGAAATGCTAGAGGAGGCAGTAAGAATTATCCAATTCTTCAACTCCAAGAACAAATATGAGCTACAAGAATTTGACATACCTGACAGGACAGGTACTATTTTGGAAGTCAAGAGGATCCTAGCCGAGACAAATTTAATGTTAAATTTAGAAGCTAAGTGTCAAACCATGCAACTCGTCATTGACAGGTTTATGACCAAGTTTGAGCTCTTGAGAGAAAAGGGACTACCTAGTCCCTTAGTCATAAATGATAAATTGATGACATAGGAGGACTACAACAAGAAAATCAGAGAAGTAGCCAAAGAACAGACAAATAACTCATCAATGAGTGGTATACCAACTGGCAGAGTATTATACTAGACTTTTGAAAATCTGTTTTACCTCCAGTATGAGGTGAAACACTTATTTATTAATAAGCCTACTTTTGCCAAATATACAGATGCTGATGAGATATACAGGAAAATGCTCAACATCCAGTTACTAGATGAAGAAAAATGGCAAAAACTTTGTGATTTACTGTAGTAAAAGCACAGTAAAAATACAAATGTACAGTAGAAAGTAAATGAGCATGGTAAAAGGATGAAAACAGGTCAACACAGTAAAAGTGTATAAGGTGAAAGAGTATCAGATGAAAGATAAAAGTCAAACAGATTATCCAGCATGGAAGCCAAACAACCTGCCAGCATAAAGGGCTAAAAATCAAAGCATAAGAGCCAACAGAACCAAAATAATAGGGACAGCATGAAACAGTTCAATAGTTGTCTCTATCTTCTTGCAAGAAGATATTTTCCTTTTCCTAGATTAAATCTCAAATTAGTTTGAGATATTTTGTAATAAATTTTTTATATAAATACTTCACAATTCGAGGTATTAGGGTGGATTATTTTACATTTGTAGAGTTATTGTGATTTTGAACCTAAGGGTGTTTGTACTATTTTCAAGTCAACAGACTGGAGCAAGTAATAAAATCATTTCGCTACAGGGTTCATGAGATGAGCCATTTGCAATGAAGTACTTTCTTTGTGTTATTGTGTTACCTTTTTTTTTGTGTTTTCATAATCTTAAATGTGTTATAAAATCTAAATGAATTAACTGGAAATATCATACAGAATTTGTTTAATTACACTCTATTTTGCACAGTAATTTATTTACATGTTTTCTTCTGATACCCGGATCTGAGAATCCTTGATTTCTCTCCCATCTCGGTTGACTTCTTTCATTCCTTCCAAAGTCCGGCCTAGGGAACCCTTACTTGCTCCTTGGATCCGATTTGAAGCCATTCACCATTTAGCCTCTGAGATCTGTAGTAACTTATCTACCTTGCCTTGTAGACATTGTTTTTAGCAGTGTGGAAAAAGTCTCGAAAAAATTGGGATTTATTCCTAAAAATACGATTTTTTGGGCTAAACGATTATATCAGCCGATTTTTTCGCGATTTTTTCATAAACGAAAAAATCGCAATAATATCGAATTAATCCCGATTTAATCGAGAGTCGATTGAAAAAATCGGCTGCATTGTGACCACGTGGATAAAAAGCCGGAAATCGTTCATTTCGCATCATTTTAATTTTTCACTATCTGTTTGGCTTGTTCTGCGCTGTGGAGAATCGAGGGTTTCAACTTTCAACTTCAAGTTTTCAGTTTGCATTTGCCATTTGCAACGTTGCCATCAAGAGGAGCGCGCAACTGCAAGCCTCAAGGTATGCGTCTGAACTTCAGTGACCAGTCTTCAAGTTCAGATTTAGAAATCCGTTACCTGTAGGCTGTTAAAACTTAAAAGTTACGTATTATGTAATATCATTATGGTTAACCGTTAGTATATAATATATATTTAATAAATTAATATTACATAATACATATGGCTATGCGCATTGTGGGCAGCGGAAAGCCATTACCCAAATTCCAAATTTGTTATATCAATATGTATTGTGTATAAGTTATAACTGTTAACAATGTTACAAATTTACAATGATACCAAATTCGTTATAACTTATAAAGTTATAAACTTATATGTATAATTTAAATTTTAAACACATCGTTCTATGATCTATCATGCTCATAACAGACTGTAACTTGTAAAGTTGTAAGGCCCTTGAGTCAAGACATATCAATGAACAGTGAACACTGCATAAATTCAAATTGACTACGTCAACAATGGACAATCAACGGAAGGCCCAAAACAATATAGCTGTTAAGTTATTTATATCAGTCAAATAATGAAAACACACAGTCCTTCATTCAGCTTGATAACAAGAGTTACAGTACACAGAAGTTATTAGGAACCTGGTGTTAACTCAACAATGCAGACTCTAGCATATCAGTCCCTTTTTGGTGAAGGATATCAGTCCCACTTGAAGAATACTATTGCTAGCTTAGAAATTGAGCCGACGGTGTTAAGTTGTTAACATATAATAATAAATATTAAATATATATGGCTCAAGTGTTCACTGTTCGGTGGGTCTAAAAATTTAAAAATTAAAATTACTGTACATTTGTAATTTAAATTTTAAATTTACTAATTTGTTTCTAAATTCTGAGTGCAATACAAATTAATAATTATATTTTGCTGATTTGAATTTGTTTCAATGTTTTTGTGCCCAGGTTTAAACTTTAAATTCAAGCTCAAAGTTTAAAACAAAATGTCGAGGATTTTGGATTCTATGTGGGAGTTTGGTGAGCCTGATGCTACACCCGAAACTGGGGGGGTCAATAGAATGTATTTGACTTGCAAGTTGTGTGGCAAGCATATGTCAGGAATAGTTGTTTCAATGCAAGAGATCAATATATCATCACTGCTTTTAGGCTTGAATCAACACTTTGAATAGTTGTTTCAGAACTTCATATTTCAATCATATATTGGAGGAGGTGGCTTGAAAAACCTTTGCATTGTTGTCATGTGATGGAGGGAGCTTGAAATAAAAGGAATATGAATCACATTATAACATATCTCGACCTTCCTTAGAGATGCGTATCAAGGGTGTTGACTGCTAGAAATAGTACATCTTCTATAGTTGCCCAGGATTCAAAAAACCTTTTATGTAACTTCAAAGGAAACTTGAATCAATTCATAGTGAAACTTGTATCAAACTTCGTATCCTTCATAGTAGACTTTTCTTTCTTTTTATGATGCCAACAACCCATGATCTTTTGGTTGTGTTCCATTAACCTTAGCTCTGATACCATGTTGGAAAATCAAGGTATTTGTAGATTCATGTTGATTCTCGTTACTTGATAATTACTTGTGATATTTGTTGTCATTTTGTTATTTCGTTTTTACTTCTTGATCAAGCAATTATCAAAAACATGAAGAACACAAGATATAGTCCCCACTAGGTAAAAATCCCACAACTGGGAAAAACCCGAACAATCCACTTATTATAGAATCAGATCAAAATGAGTTGTCGAACCCAAGACTAAATATTCCCTTAAAGGTTCCACGTCAACCCTCTCAAGTCAAAATCAAATATGGTCCACTTCCTTCTATTCGCTCAAGATATATTCAACCTTGCTCAAACTTCACTTCAGCTACAAGGGTCTCGACACTATTACCAACTTCAAGTCAACTTTGATTTTCGGCCTTGACAAAACTGCAGGATGCTTTAGATTTCCTTAACCCTATCACAGAATTATAGGAAACTCGCACGTGTGAAAGGTAAAGTAAAGAACTTCGGTCTTCCTTTGATTCTAGTCTTCTTCTTGTTCTTGAAAACTTGGCTTTTCTTGCTTTTTATCTGCTATAAAGATCGAATTATTTCAGTCCTCTTTTTTATGTGCTCAAAAGAGCTCAAGTAGGTATCTATTAATAGTTGATCATGAGGTGTCAATTAGCCACACAAACTGACTTGACTGAGAGAGGGTCGACTTGAACCTTTTGGCTATCTATAATTTACGAAAATAAAAATATTTTTTCATCTTTTCAAATGTCAAATGTCATGACTCAAATACATATTTATTTGACTTCTTTTGACTTCAAAAGCATGAAGAACATGCTTGATGAAATAATAAAAATAATATTATAAATATCTCTCATTATGAACACTAACACTAGTTACATTCTCCAACATTATAGGGATAATTATTAGTCCTCATAGAAATAGAGGATAGACACCCTTCACTTCATCATCTCACTTGTGACCTTTTTCAGCCCTCTTGGAGATTTTTGGCCTAGCTTGTATCTTGTGGAGATGTGACTCTAAGGTGTATTTTGCTATTGGAGCTATTTCTTT
The DNA here is from genome assembly GCA_000404065.3 of Pinus taeda. NCBI lineage: Eukaryota > Viridiplantae > Streptophyta > Pinopsida > Pinales > Pinaceae > Pinus > Pinus taeda. Next base: position 11,967 of record APFE031173036.1, read on the forward strand.
GGGCTTGGAGATGTGATTTTGGAGCAATAAAGGCTTGTTCATGCATTCTATCTAGTAAGTGTACCTTGGATTTGATAATTTTTTTGCTTTTTGTGTCTAATGTATGGAATGGTTAATTATCTAGGGTTTCTATTGTGCTAGTGATAGTTGAAAATCATTGTATGGATTCTAGATCATAGTATTGTTGAATTTTCCTTACACCCTGTTACCCACCGCTTGTGGGTAGTATTCATAGGAGAATTTTTTTCTCCTAGATGGTCCTCAGCCGGCAGCCTGCTACAGCCACCAGATAGCTCGATGTGTCACTGTCTCCGCCGCCTGAGCCATCCATATGCTCCCTCACCAATCTATTATGATCGTATGTTTGAAGGTGGGCCTCCCAACCTTGAAGTTATGGATTTTCATTATGTAGTTGGGTACCTTTTGTTTACTTATCATGGACACTTTTGGGCATGGATCAGTGGGGGGATCTGGCGAAAAGAGTGATATTGGTTTGTACTCTTATCTCCTCTATCCAATTTGATGGTTAGCCTTGTATCCTAGTCCTGTGGGATCTCCTTTATTGGCTACTAGCTCTAGGGGTGGCACTACATGGGAAATCCCGATTTTGGTTGCGTGGTCCCACTTCTCAACAACATATACATCGCTCCCCTCCGCCCATTATAAAACCATTCACCATATTTCTCATCTGAGCCTACAAGGAGTTAGCCTCCTCTCCCCTTGCCCACACCTTGTGTCGAGCTTGAAACGATGCCTCCGAGGTTGATGCAGCTAAAAATAAAGGAGAAAGCATAATTTGGCCACTCTTAATAGAAAATGTACCATAAAATGCAAAAGATGATTGGGACATACAAATTTAGCATGTGGGCAAAAGCCAACATGAGCTCTACCCCTATCATTATGGCCATCACCCTTGTTTCTAGGGCCCCTTTATATTGGCCCGCTTCATCAGTAAGGAACCCATGATTGTCCCAACCCTTGGCGGGCAATGAACTACCCCACCTTAAGGGTGTTAAAATTGGCAACTAGGGCCAAACTCCATGTGGGTCATCTTATTCATGGTTGATAATATTTTTATTAGATTCCTTTCATCAAGAGGTGTAGGATTGATCTAAAGATCATCTGATTCCGATAAGCATTTATGGAGATATGAATTTCTTTTGATTATGGAATAATTATCAAGCCAACCAGCAACTCAAGTAGGCTCAAAAGCCTAATAGTCGCATCTATTTAATCATCAACATTTGTATATAAATACAGGAGGTCTTTTGCTCATTTGTACACACACATCTCATCACACCTCTCTCTCTCAGAACTGCACAGTAGGTGAAGCTGACTCTCCTTGGAAATTTGGGTGATGCCGATGACGTCGATGATTGTGACGCCGGTGATGCAGATGATGCTAATGCCGGTGATGCCGGTGATGCCGATGACACTGATGTCGGTGATGTTGTTGATCTAGGCTTTGCTGTTGCTGATATGAATCAGATTTTTGTACTATTTCTCTCTGTTGAATTATTGAAGATAAAAGAAGATTTGATCAAAGGGTTACCCCATATTGGGGTTTGTCCCTGGCTAGCCGCCACATCTGGGGTCTCGTGTCTTGGCTTGTTTTCTGTCGATCGTTTAATGTTCTATCTGCACTTTACTTACTGTACATGTGATTACTAATCTGTGGATAATAATAATAAAAAGAAGTAAACTGCTCTAAGCACAGAACATACCATAAATTAACATGGTATCAGAGCAGAGGTGAAGACAAAGCCCGAGCAAGAGCAAGAGAAATCACCGAAGAGAAGATTGGCAAAGCTATCTTAAAAGAACTATGGGGTCCTCAACACTCTTCCCCGCCAAAGACAAGCTCTGTGAGAAGTCTGACTATCACGGATGGAAGATGTCTCTCGATCTAACCTTTGAAGATCAAGGAGTGTTGGACCATGTGAGAGGCAATATTGTTGAGCCTCCATCAAATGCACCCTCTGCTGCAAGGAACAAATGGAAAACCGGTGAAGTCAAAACAAAGATCATCTAGGACTCTGCGCTTGGTGGCCTCCATTCAAGAAGGCTAGAAATTCTAGGATGTATTATATGTACCTGACCTCAAAAAGAACCTGCTGTCCATATCGGTAATGGAAGACAAAGGCTACAGGGTGACCTTCAACGATGACAAGGTACATGTATGGAAAAACAATGTTAAAGATGCCTTTACTCTTGGGTTTTGAGTTGATTCATTATATCAAGTCGATGAAGTCTACTAGGTGTCATGTGACACATCTCTTCAGTCCGAACTTTGGCACCGGAGGTTTGCCCACCTTCATTATAAAGCTCTACTCGATGTAAGACAAAGGGTGAAAGGGATGCCCGAATTCCAATTAGAGAAAGAAGGTGTATGTTCGGGATGTGCCGAAGGAAAGCTCAAAAGGGGACCATTCCCCTCAAACCAAAGCAAGACCTCTGATATATTATAGTTGGTTCACTCAGACATATCTGGTATGATGCCTGTGAACTCCTTGGGAGGATATTCATATTACCTTACTTTTACAGATGACTATTCTCGAAAGACTTGGACATACTTCTTGAAAAAGAAGGATGAAGTGTTCTCTTGGTTTCGATACTTAAAAGCCTTGATCGAGAATCAAACTGAAAAGAAGATCAAGATCTTAAGGACTGATAATGGGACTGAATATGAATCTAACAAGTTTCATGACTTTTGTAAAGAGGCTGGCATTAAGAGGGAGACAACTACACCATATACTCCTGAACAGAATGGTGTGGAAGAAAGGAAGAACTGTACGATTGTGGAAGATGTCCGTGCCATGCTCCATGATCAAAGACTTCCGAAGTTTCTATGGGACGAAGCTGCAAACACCGCCATATATGTACAAAACCAATGCCCTCATCAAGCATGGGGTTCCAAGACTCTTGAAGAAATGTTCACTGGTATGAAACCTGATATATCTCATTTTAGAATTTTTGGAAGCCCCATATATTTTCATGTGCTGAAAGAGAAAAGGAATAATTGGGTGCATCTGGAAAGAAAGGAATCTTCGTGGGATATAGTGAAAATATTAAGGGCTATAGAATCTATGTAGCCGATCAAAGGGAAGTCATGATTAGTCATGATGTCACCTTTGATGAAGATATGGCTCTCAGCCAGGTGAACAATCTTCCTACGGCGAGGAGCTCTCAAGACGCTGACACCAAGGAACCGAAAGAAAAAGAGTATGACGAGATATTTGCACCTGTTGCCAGATATACCACCATCCGCTCGATCATAGCCCTTGCGGCTTCACAAGGACGAAACCTACATCAGATGGATGTCAAGACCGCGTTCTTGCATGGTTCGATCTTAAGAAGAGGTCTACGTGGAGCAACCCGCAGAATTTGAGATTTATGATTGAAAATCTCATATATGCAGGTTGACGAAGGCTCTCTATGGGCTGAAGCAAGCACCCCGAGCATAGTATGAAAGGATCGATAGCTACTTGATGAAGCTGGGATTCACTAGGAGTGAAGCCGATCCTAACCTTTACTCTAAGGTTGAAGATGACAAACCTCTCATACTGGTGATGTATGTGGATGACCTCTTTCTAACATGCACAGACCCTCTCATTCACAAATGCAAGAGGGAGTTGGCTTCTGAATTTGAAATGAAGGACCTAGGACTGATGCACTATTTCCTAGGACTTGAAGTCTGGCAGAAGCCAGGGGAAATTTTCCTATTTCAAGGAAAACATGTGGTGAAGATACTGGAAATATTCGGCATGGTGGACTGCAAACCCGTAACTACCCCGATGGAGCTTAACTTTAAGAAGTTAAGCAGTAGTGATGTTGGACTCGTTTTACAAAATGCTATTGAGTATCGACAGCTCATCAGAGCATTGATGTTATTGGTGAACTCCCGTCCGGATATATGCTTTGCAGTCAACACTTTGAGCCAACATATGGTTGAGCCTCGTCACTCACATTGGATTGGTGCCAAGAATCTGTTGAGAGATCTTCGTGGCACAATCACTCATGGATTAAGATACACTGCTGGAAATGTGAGACTACTTGGGTATACTGATGCTGATTGGGTAGGCAATGTGGAGGATCGAAAGAGCACATCCGAGTGTTGTTTCTCTTTGGGATCTGCCTCAATATCCTGGATGACCAGGAAGCAGAAATCGATGGCTCTGAGCACCGCCGAGGCAGAATACATTGCTGCTAGCATGGCCTCCTGTGGGCAATCTGGTTGCGAAAGCTCTTCAGTGAGTTGTTTGGATTTACATTGGACACCACCGTGATTCTATGTGACAACCAGAGCGGGATCCATTTATCAGAAAATCCTATATTTCATGATCGCTCCAAGCATATCGATATCAGGTACTACTATATTTGAGATATGGTGCAGCGGGGAGCTATAAGGCTCCAACATATCGGTACAGATGAACAGGTCGCCGACATTCTGACAAAGCCCCTAGGAAAGGTTAAATTTTTGACTTTCCGAGAACGACTTGGTGTAGTTCAGAAACCCTCTGATGAGGGTCTTGTATGATGTATGGAGC
>APFE031173036.1:25134-44587 GCA_000404065.3 Pinus taeda
AAAAAAATAAATAGAATCAAAATTTACAACTTACAAGCACATAAGAAACTAAGTAGTAAGTACTTACTACTAATTAATCTTAATGGTTAGCAATGCATAAATTCTCAGTTCTCACTGACTTAATGGGATAAAGGTTCAACAGCTGATACAGTGATATGTTATAGCCTTTAAGGAATATAATACCCTGTCAGATATAAAGCAGCCACAACGAAATGTGAGTTTTGAAGTATGGGCACAGTGAATTTCAAATTGACATATTTAGCCAGTTAATAAAAAACTGATGTGATACAATTTTGAATCTCCAACCGATTGCAGAAAATTTGTGCTAGATAGAGATTTCAACTGTTCAGGGATGCCTATTAAAGACTTTTACCATGATATTTGAATACCAACTGATAGCTAATCGATCCAACAGATTAGGCTTGGTCAATTTAGATATTTACAATGTGCATAAGAGGTTTGGATAAGCTACAAGAATGTATAACTCAGTATACAGAAAAGTTTCAAACTTCAATTTTACCTTACCAACTGAAGTTACCAATTCGAAATATTAAGATTTCCAATTCGAAATTATTAAGATTCAAATTCCAAATAAAGCATGAAAAATAGATAGACAGTCTAGTCTAGGCAGTATTTTATTTAAAACATAATTGTTTGTCTAAATTTCTTGAAATCCTTCCTAATACTCTCTTTGAGTGTCATTTCTTTGGTTAGCACTGGAAATTTGATGGAGCCCCCTCCCTCTTTTAAGTTACGTGTCAACCCTTGGCTATTCAATGCACAATTTGCAAAGGGTATTCCAGTTACGAAATTTTAGGTTTATCAGTAAGTGGCTTTCATGGATTGCAAACACACCCAATATGAATAGTTGTTGCCCCCTTAGGAGTCAGGACCTTTACCCCAAAGGGCACTTCAGTATAACTATTTCTATCACACCTTCACTTGGATTTTTTCAAGGGATTTCATCACTGTTTGTTGAGACAATTTGAAGGCCCAATTACAATTTAGGTTCATGCAAGGATTACTAGAGTCTCAAGATCAATCTTTTTTATTTTCATCTTTTTAGTATTAACTTGTGAGTTTTCAACTGATGTAACATATCACTTTCAGATTTCCATTTTAGAAGAGAGGCTAATCTGCGGGAGTTTCAAATTTAGAGATTTAGTCAGGGAAATCTAGTGACTGCAATCTTGATGAAATCAGACGTGCATACAGCTTGCTTGAATTGCAATTAATTAACATTCAACTCTATGTGTGAAACTAGGTAGAAGCACAAGCACGCTGCACCACTGTCAATAGTTAATCAAGATTAGTTAGGATTACATTAGATAAGGTCAAAATTAAATAAGATTAGACCAACGCGTGGGCTTGAAACTATGTTTTTTTCGCAATACGTATTCAACATGTCAAAATACATTAGGCCAACGTATTCTACAGACCAAATACGCGTATTCGAAATTTAGGACACGACGGAAAACATAGAATATGTATTCAAGTTTTCATGACACGTTGAAAATGGTATTCGACACGTATTAGGGCCGTTTTCGTGTCCAATACGTAAAATACAGGACACGGGACCCTGGGGGACGTGTCCTGTGACTTAGCTCCCTAGTGATGAAAGTCCACAAAAGAGCAGGAGGTAGTGGCTGTGGTGACAGTGAGCCACACCTCATATTGTTGTCCCTTAGTCTACTTTTTGTCTTGCGAGCTGCCCTCACAGGACCTGCTAGATTTTGAAGCTACAAGTCATATTTATCTACTTATTGTGGTCATTTCTTGGACAGTAATAAAATTATCTTCTCTATCTGTCTTGTCTTATCGTCTCATCCCCTATAGTGATTCATAATAGGACACAATTTTGAATCACATCATCTTGCTCTACCAACTATTATAGTTTTCACTCGTGTTGATAAACTACTGTTTACTGATTCCATGACAAATATGAGCAAGAAAGTTGCTTTTGAAGAGAAAGGTTCAAGTGGATGCACTATGTGTAAGGGTCCCATAAGAACAACACAAGCTGTTCATTATCTAGAAAGAAGATCCCTCTCAAAAGAAATTCGAAGTAACAAAAGATCACAACTCTAAATAGATTCCACCAACTGCCCCAAGAAAACCTTTTTCTGAACTTAAATCAGATTAGAATAATGAAATGACTAAAAGAGATGATTCAGATGTAAAATCAGTCATACAATTTATGATGCTCCACTGAATCCACCAACGGGTTAGAACAGTCCTGAAACAATCTGAAACATAACTGAAAGAATGCCCAAACCCTGTAAAGAAAAATCCTATGAAAACAGTTCCCTAGGCAAACTTAATAGATTTGCACAACCCAAGCGAGTTCAACCTTACTTTTACTATGGCACACTGACAGAACTCATGTACCCAGGTGCAAGGCAGCTAGAGGAAATGAAATATGATCCTAGAGGGGATACAAGCAACATAGGACATGCAAGATGCAAGTATGTCATGGGCTACAAAGCAGAGCACAGGCTTGTGTGCATAGAAGAAATAGCCAGCAGGCCAAGTGTAGGGTGACCTGAATTGGTCATAAAACAGGACCTCCTTCAGTAGGATAAAATTATGTGGCAAAAGAAAAAGTATCTGAAGGAGAGCGAGAGAGAGAAGAGGCATTTGAGTAAACAGATTCAAGGTGAGGCAAGGAAAACCAAGCACTAAAAATATCACTGTACAAACCCAAAGGCAGAGAAAGTTCTTATCTGTAAACGAGAACCAAGCACTAAAAATATCACTGTATAAGCTCAACGGCAAGAAGGTTCATAGCTGTAAACTTAACACAAAATTAATAGAATAGTTCAAGGCTTTTTTTTATTTTCCAAAACCAACATTTAGTGGAAGTCATTAATCCAATCGGGGGGTGCACTTGGGAGAGAACATTGTGTTGTATGTTCTCAAGGAATAATGTCCATGCCTGGCCTTTGAGGTGGAGAAACAAGTAACTAGAAAAATGATTTTGACTCTTTTGACTTTAAGGTGACTTCACACACCATTCCTGTCTCAGCAAAGTCAAAGCTACATTTCCTTTTATAATAAGAAAAATCTCTGCCCAAAAAAAAGAATCCAAAGGAGAAAGAGAAGAGGCTTAAAGTAGACATATTCGAGGGGCAAGGAGAGCCAAGCCCTAAAAAGTATTCCTGTAGCAGAAAGAGAAGGAGCCGTCGTTGAAATCTATTGAAGCCCTAGTTTCCATGAATCGCAAATTCGAACAAAAATCAGAAAAGAGATGCATCAATCAATTATGCAAAGAACATTCCCACATTGAAAATTACTGGACCTGAAACACATTGATATCAAACTCAAATTGAAGCATTCCTTTTTTCAGAACAGAGTGAATAGCTTACGAGTTCTTCACATTCTCTTTGTATGGGTGAAGTTACTTTGAACTCTGTAGTAAGCTTTAGTGCAAGTGTTAGGGGTTGGGGAGATTCAATCTTGTTGCTCTAATACCATGTTGAAGTTATAACTTAGACATGCCATAAGCTGAGTATGCACACATGAAGATGCAAGATAAGCACTCAATACACCAATTACTGGGTAATCTCGTTACCGAAATAGACTTGAATGATAAAGAATGATAATCTCACAAAATTCATTACAATGGGGTGCAAGACCCCTTTATATAGTGATTAGCTCTAGCCGACCCACTGCATTAATTAAGCACCACTGGACCACCTTCTACCACCATAATAATGAGGGACCACTAAGGTCTCCTACGAACAATCACATTAATGCAAAATCATGAGGACCTTACGTTGATGACACTAATGTTGTGTTAATCAATATTACATTAGGTACACAGTGGAACACTAATTGCACGATCAATTTTAGACAATGCAAAAATCTATTATATACTTGGCCTAATTGTTAGAATCTCAAGTCCTTTAATATGTATTTTATCTTTGCTTCTTGTTCCTGACCTTTTTATAACATGGGGAATTATAGAAATAAATACATTGGTCGTGGTCAATTTTTCTGCTTTTTTCTTGTTTTCTATTAGTTGGCAATTTATTATCACTTGCATGCCTTCTGATTTCAGATCCTAATATTCCGGCAGCTGTGGAGAAGGCTCGGTTACGATTTGCTCATGCAGAGACCATCATACCGTTCTCTTGTCTCCTTGGTCTATTTCTTTCTGCCTCTGGTAAATAAAATCTTTCCTGTGGGGAAAAGAAAATATTTAGGTAGTATCAATCTTTAATTACTTTCTATGAGAAGCTGTTGAACTTGATCTTACAAGGATTTGTCATTTTCTTTGGTGGATGCATTTACTTGTATTTGAGTGGATGTTGGTAACCACATAATTGCAATGTTGTTAAAATCAGATATAGAAAGAATTCAAAGGGAGCAGCCTTTGGAGCCTCCACCAAAACCCCCTCAAGAGCGGAGATGGAGAGGAAGTACAGTTGCACCTTTTGCAGGAAACAACATGCTTGTCCTATACAAATGCCCAGTCCAAGGGGGTAGTACTGGAAAGGTTATGGCGCCAGAAGAACTGAGTAACAGCTTTTTTGTTCAAATTTTACACAATGAAAAGCCAGTCTCTATTCCGGTAGGATTCACTAATTCATATTCAACATTCTCCTTGCATTCCTTTTTTATGATTTCTTTTTCTTGAATACATAATAGCAAAATATAGTTGTTGTTAACTGAAATCTATATTTTCTCCAGCAGCAGTTGCTTGTGCTGTATATCTTCTTCCATTAATTTTTTAGATGCTTGCTTGCTTTCATTATAGTAGATTGGATGATTTTTTTACTATATGCAACCATCTTAAATCTACTAGAGGAAAATTATTATTTTTCAGTGTTGAAAATATCGGTATTGGCAAAATATTGGCGAGGGTCCTCAAAACATCTTATCAGCAAAAATATCGGCAAACATAAGAAATCATTTTTTTCAAATTTATAAACATTAGCCGATATTTTCAAAATATGGCGATATTTAGCCGATGTTTTCAAAATATGGTGATATTTACCCGATATTTTCAAAATATCGTGATATTTAGCTGAGATTTTCAAAATATCGTGATATTTTCAGATCTGAAAATTTCGCGATATTTGTGATATTTTGCGAAATATTGCCGATATTATCAACACTGATTAATATTTTTATTGGAGTCCCTAAGTCTAAACTTATTTTTCCTATAACCATTTTGGAAGAAATCTGATTTCTAGATAGACTTGGTGTCTATTTCAAAATGCTGAAACTTGAAGGTTGATTATTCTTGAAATTTATAATAATACATTAACTAATATATCATACTATTAATCCTATGTTTAATAGTATTATATTTAATACATTATTATTTTTAGATATTACAAATCATATCATGAACATTCCCTTCGTCTGCCTTTCTCTATTTTGACCATTTACTTAGCCCTTTTTTTACCCCTGTACCTTTTTTCCTATTAATACCTAAGTAGATCAGTTTTCCTCTCACACTTTTATCTTGATGATGAACCTTAGTTGCAGGTTCAAAACATCAATTTTCAAGTCAATATGGATGTGATTTATGCGGAAAAATTACTACATAAATCTAAAATCTGATCTTTACTGTTTATTTTTTTATTTGATCCCAAATTGTACAACTAATTTGCCTTCTGTTACATGTATTTTTTATCGAGTTGTGGAAATTTATGTTTTGTTTTTCCTTTTGGCTTTCAGGCTTGCAATGGAACTTATTTTTGCCCATTTGAAGATTTTAAGGTAAAGATTCATTACTTTCTTTGTTATGGTTGAAAATCTGGATTGTTTTAAATTTTTGAATGGATACAAGTGATAGAAGTTTCCTCAATGCAGGAAAGAGTTGCAGGACCACATCTGAGACACACATATGAATCATTGTGTACTGTTAAGGTTAAAAATGCAGATTGCCCCTTAACTTGCAGGATATCTAGGTTTTTCCAGTGGTTATTTCTAAGAAAGGGATACAAGCTCCATTCTTGTGAAGATAAAGATGAGTTGTGATAGTTTCATTTCATGTCTTAGGAAGTTTTGAACTTGAAATTATTTTTGTTAATCTTAATTGCCATTTTATCACCTTAATCTCAACTAGTAATATTGCTAAAAACATTACGAAATATTAAGTGTTGTTCCTTAACTTCGACAGAGAGATTTTGTGCACACTTAATTTCAGCATTGCTCAGGAACCGTGGAGTTAGCATGCATTGCTTTGCAATGATATGTTACATGAGTTAGATAAGATTGTGAAGGGGCTTTGAAAGCATGACATTGTTAGCGATTTTACTGTTAGTCTTTACGTCTTAAACTAGCATATAAATATCTTTGGGATACATTCATTATCCTAAGAAACATGTAGTTAGTTGCGTGGATTATAAATGTGTTTACCGAATGTTTATACTATATATTGTACTATCGTGTGAATAATGTAATGTGTTGAATAGTGATTTGGCTTCATGCTTTCCCACCTATTCTTGATCTTCTCTTCATTATGTATGATTTATATCAAAGCTAGTTGCACCAAGAGGCGCATTCTACAGTCCAATATGACCCTGATGTGTATGTTACGTTCTCAAAAAATAAAAATAAAAATAAAAATAAATTACTAATGTCGGACAAAACATTTGTTTTAATATTAAATTGCGCCTTTGATGTGTAAGTACATCACGCCCTCAAAAAATAATAAAAATAATTTTTACTAACGTCAGCCAAAACATAGCTTTAATATTAAATTATATGTAAATTGAATCTTTAGATTATATAGAACTTTTTAATCTTATTAATGGACCAGGATTAATTATTAAAATATAACTATGTATTATTATATATAATTTGAATGGATAATAAATTGTCTCGTGTTTAATAGTTCCTTCATCATATACGTGAATTTGAATGGATCATAAATTCACTTTTAACAACAAAATTTACCACATTCAAATTCCAAATTAGATTAAATTTTAAACTTCTTTACTCTTTACTAAAGCCAATACCATCTCCTAAATCAAAGGAAAAAGGTTAATTCAACACAAATAATAGGAAATCTTGCTCCAATTTTTTTTTTAATATTTCTTTTAATTAAATATTTGTAAAATGAATTTTTTAAAAGAAAAACTATATACTATGGATATATTAAAATCTTTAAAACATAATATTTCCACATCAAAATCTAATATTTTGAAAATATTAATTTGATGTAGTTTTATTATAAATTTTGTTATAGTGTAAAAACATCATTAAATTAATATTAATATTATTAAATTTAATAACATTGGATAAATACAATATTGAATTTGTTATATTATAATAGATATTAATATATCATGATATATATAGAGGGAAGAACAAAGACAATGATAGAGGTGGAGAGATAGAGGGAGTGACAAGGGAGAGATGGAGATAAAATAGAGGAGAGGGGAGAGGAGGAATGGAGAGAGGGACAAGCTTGGAGGTCAGAGAGAGAGCGAGATGGGGGGAGAGGGAGGTAGGAGAAAAAGGGAGTGAGGGGAAGGACCAAAGTGAGGACTTTAGAGAGGGGAAAGGTAGGGACAAATAGATGAAGTTGGAGGGGGGGAGAGGGAGTGACGAAGAAATACATAGAGAGAAAAAGGGAGAGATGGAGAGAGAATGTGTGTTATGGGGTGAGATAGAGAGAAAAACAATGAGAGATGGAAGGAAAGGGAGAGAGGAGAGAGAACGAGAGAGGGATGGAGATAGTGACATAGTTGGAGGGTGAAGAGAGAGAGAGATGGAGTTGAAGGGAAAGAGAGAGGGAGGTAAAAAGAAAGACATAGAAAGAGGAAGAGATAAATAGATATGGAGAAAGAGTGTGTATGTTTTGAAGGTGATATAGAGAGATAAAGGAGAGGCAAAGGGAAGAAGAGAGAGGGAGGGAGAGATAGATAGATATGGATAGAGAGAGTGTGTGTGTTTGGGGAGTGAGATAGAAATACAAATAAGGAGAGATGGAGGGAACTATATATATAGATAGATGGGGGAGAGGAAAGAATATTTTGCACTAAATGCATTGATTTCAATGTAGATAATAATTCTAATCCCATTTGATTGTTTGCACAAGATGCATTGATTTTAGTGTAGATGTCCATTTCTAATTATAATTGATTGCTTGAATTAGATGCATTGATTTCAATGTAAAAGTTGATTTCTAATCCTATTTTATTATTTTCTCTAAATGCATTGAATTCAACGTAGATGGTGAAATCTAAACCTATTTGATTGCTTGCTCTAGATGCATTGATTTAAGCATAGATGGTGATTTCTAATCCTATTTGATTGCTTGCACTAGATACATTGATTTCTAATTCTATTTGCTTGCTTGCATTAGATGTATTGATTTAAGTGTAGATGTCGGTTTCTAATCTTATTTGATTGTTTGCATTAAATGCATTAATTTCAGTGTAGATGTTAATCTTGAAGATGTAATTTATTAAAAAAAAATTCAAAATTAGATAGAGGGGAGAGATTGGAAAGAAGATTTCTTGCACTAGATGCATGGATTTTAGTGTAGATGATGATTTATAATCATATTTGATTGCTTGAACTAGATGCATTGATCTAGTTCAATCTTCTGCCGGAATCTTCTGTGTTAGCATACAGCTTGGGTTCCACGGCCAAAATACAAAATCACGTCCACAGCGGAATCTTCTGTGTGCAATCTTCGCTGAGACTCTTCTGTCGGCAATCACCATTGCTGAGACTCTGTGGCACTTTTTAACAGTCAACGACGCAGTGTTTGCCGCCAATCTCCAGTCGGAATAGAGATTGTGTTTGCCGGCAATTACCATCGCTGAAGAAAATGTATCAAGACGTTTTGCCTGTAAAGATTGGAGTTTACCAATTCTGGAGTTCACAATTCAGTTTGGGCAAGACTAGCAATAAAAGTATGCTAAGTGTTTCTTGCAGATTAAAAGGCTTACTGAGACTTTGCGGTTGGGTTCTAGAGCTAATCTTTTGTGGCTAGATCTAGATCTAGATCTAATCTTTTGCTTTATTTCTTTATTTCTTTGTCGTTGGGTTCTAGATCTAATCTTCTGCAGCTAGATCTAGATCTAATCACGAACAAGTAAAATATGGCTCCCAGCTTCGCGAATATCCTTGATGGCTCAGTGTCGTCCATTTCTGGAGGGCAAGCTCCTACCCATATTGTCAGTGAAGCTCCAGCTCCCACTATCCAGGTGGTCCAGGCCTCACTCGATGAGGCTTTGAAGTTTTTCGAAAGTGCCCTAATCTGTTGATTCAATGGTTTTTTGCCGCGGCTGGCAGCTCTCCACAATTGGATCTCGGAGGTATGGAAGCCTATCATTTCTGATGAAATTAATATCTACCCCTATGTTAGGGGTTTCTTTATAGTAGATTTTGAAAATCCTGAAAGCAGACAATGTATTCTAGATTCCGGCCCTTGGTTTTGGGAAAAATCAGGCTATTCATGAGGCCATGGAACCCATCATTCGATCCCTCAACAACAGTCATAACTTCAACACCAGTTTGGGTGAGATTGCCAAGCCTACCCTTGCATCTCTAGAATCTCTCCTCGCTAAAAGCCATTGGAAATGCAATTGGGAAATTTTACTGCAGGTGCCCAGAAACAGAGGAATATGCCAAAACCACCTATGCATGCACCTGTGTGGAAATGGACTTCAGCGTCGGATTCCCAACTGAAATAAACCTAACAAGTAAAGACTGTGTGGAACCAGAAACTCGATTATGAAAGTGTCCTCTTCAAATGTCGATCCTGCTTTGAGATCGACCATCTAACCAAAAATTGCCCAAAAGCCTTCTAGAAAAATTCTGCTAGAAAAAACCACCATAGATCTACATAGTGGGAAGGAGCACAAAAAGAACACTACATTGTCATCAAAGAAGAATACTCTAGAGAAAACTCTGAATCACAAGAAATCGGGCAAGAAAAAAATAACTCTCAAGACAAGCAGGGAGAAATCCCCGCCAAACAACCAAAAAGTGACTTCGACAACCCCTCAAGCATCAACAGTTATGAGGATTTGACTACCGCACAAAATAAATCTTCATTTAACAGCAAAGCAGACCTCTTAGACCAAACTTCTTCTGCGACTATCTTCAAAAGGATGACCACAATAGATCGCGAAGCTAAGACACCAATGTCCCAAGAACCAGAAGGGATGAAGAAGATGCAAGATAAAGGAAGTTGGAAGACCGTAGAGAAAAAAAAGAAAGTTGCAGCGCCAATCTCGCCAAGAAAGACGAGGAGCCAGATAATTAAAAACTAAGAAAAATAGGGGTCCGATAAACCAATTTGGTCTCAGTGGACGCCACCATCATCATCATCATTTAAGTTTAGATGTTAATTTCTTGTACTAGATGCATTGATTTCAGTGTAGTTTTCTAATCCTCTTTGATTTTTTGCATTAGGTGTTATTATTGAAACTATATATTATTAAAAATTATATTTTGAATATATATTTAGTAATACTTAGAGGGACATTATCTAACATTGGATTTATTATGCGCCAAGAGGGATCAAATCTCTCCCGGTGCAAACCTTTCCTCAAGTTTTACACACCAAAAATCAGGTTTGCACCTCGAGGGATTTGATCTCTCTGGACACTTGATAGATCCGATGTTAAATGGATCTAAGCTGGTATAGTCTCAAGAGCTTGGTAGCTCTATGGTTGTTATCCATGGGTAAGATGAGAGTGTCAAAATTGAAATAATGTTGTTTTGGATATCATATCACATTGTGTTTGTGATTGTCAATCGCGTCAATAAAATTTATGACACATGATGCCAAATATTCATTAAATGTTTCCATAGGAGCGTACTTGATGCTCTTGAAGACGTACTAAAAATTCGCTATGAACGAAAATCGAAGCGTGTTGATGTTGAGGCACATAGGTAAGATGGTAATGTTTCCAAGAATGTCTAAGAAAGATAGTTTGGAAGATACCATATGACCTGCAAACACAAAAATCAATGATATGTTCTTGTTAATGTGATTTTCTACATTGATTGAATAATTTATATTTTATCAAAAATATAAATGGAACATTGTCGTTGAAATGGATATGTTGTTGTGAAAAAAATTAGATGACGCATAAATTAATTCCAAATGTTGTTGAAAGATGATTCATCTATCACATCCTAAACTAGAAGAATGCCCATAGCACCACAGGGGTATGCTGTGATAATAATACATAAATACTCTTGGCTAGTAGTATCCAGAATATGCAATTTTTTATGCACTCCCCATTATGCTTAGTAGTCCTTAAAGTCAATCCTTGTCGTAGTAATGAAATTGGTTGTGGTGTAGTTATTTGAAAAATGCAGGAGATTACTCTTGTCCACACCGCTATCACAGATCAGCATTAGTTTACAAGATGATCATAATATTGAGCAATGATTCAGCAATACCAAATTCTTTAGATTCTTTTGTTCCAACCAACCAAATTCAAAGCTAAATCAAACCTGAGTATGAAGTATCTTTCTTTCTTGGCAGTCAAGAAATAAAATTTTTCAATTCCAGTATTCGACAACAGGTCCTGCAGGGGAACTAGATTTCACTATTTATGAAAACAATTATGACATTGGATCTGAAGATTTATGTATCCAGATAGGTGACTGAAAATAGAGAATTTTATTTGTTTAAATCGATTAAGTTTATTTGAAGTATGGTAGATGGTTCATGTTTTCTAAATAACTGGTGGGGGGAAGTTGTAGCTGGTATGAGAAAAAACGAAGACACCTAGCATTGTGCAATATGTGAAAATATGAGATGCAATAACAGAATGAAAAGTCCATTATAGACAAAAGAGATGTGAGTAAATAATGTGCAAACCAAACCGTCATAAAGAAATTTGGTTTTGCTACGAATGTTAAAGAATCAAAGATATCACTAATACACAAGCTCAGAAAGCGGTGAAGGGATCTGACCATGTTTGTATTCAAATAAAGATTGAGGCTTTTTCAGTTGCATAAGGTTTTTCGAGTATCATGTCCATCCAAGCTGACCGTGGGAAGTTTCCATTCTGAATTTGGGCAGAATTGTATGATGATGGTGTGATAATTATGGGATTATACTGTTGTCTGTCGCAGAAAAAGGCATAAGAGCTCTAAGGTTGAGAAGCTTTTCACATAGAAATTATACTTAACGACACAGCCCCGTAGGTAGAGAATTTAAAAATGTGCTGCTACATTAGCTAAACATTGCTCAACTTAAAAGTTCAGTTTGGTCAATTTCAAATTGTAGCGCGTGTAGATCCAAGTATAGAGACTTGAAATCTCTCTCGCACGACATTATTGGTCGAAAGACTGCTTTGGATAATGACACACAGTTAAAGCAGCCTACTGCATTATGCTTTCTTAACTTATAAGAAAGGATGTGAGTTGACATGCAAAATGAAAAAATGATTAAAAGTGCACATTACATACCACACAATGGTATGTATGCATGCACACATCTTTACACGAGGTATTACTCTATAATATAGAGTTTTTTAGATTTAACTTTTTCCTAATTTAGAAGGAGAGGTTGAAAGAATTTCTCAACCATCACCAACTACTCACATATCAACTTCTCAAATATAGGATGTAAGCATTAGCTCTAAGTGCCCCTTTTAATGCTTATGTTACATAAACTTATTGAAACCACCTATAAACAACAAAATATGTAATCATTT
This sequence comes from Pinus taeda, assembly GCA_000404065.3. Taxonomy (NCBI): domain Eukaryota; kingdom Viridiplantae; phylum Streptophyta; class Pinopsida; order Pinales; family Pinaceae; genus Pinus; species Pinus taeda. Next base: position 37,788 of record APFE031173036.1, read on the forward strand.
TTTAAAATGCTTTGCAACTTCTAGATCAACATGGGCTCCATCAAGTTGCCTCATAACTCTCATAAAGGTGTAGTCAACAAGTTGGCTTCTTAAGTTCCACTCTTAAATTCCTGAATCACAGATCTCCTGAACTCAATTACTGAATAACATGCTAAGTTGTCGCATAACCTCACTCACATCTTCAATGATGAAGAATCCTTCCCTAGATCCATCACTGCTAATCTATTTGGACAACCATTAATGTTGAGCCTTTTAACTGAAATGTAGTTGTTCTAAAAGAGTTTGAGAGGTTCACATTCTCCATTGATTTCATCATCAAAATTCAATGAATATTCATCTGTGACTATGTTCATTGATTCTTTTACCTTCCCTTTTAACAGATCGTTGGCACGTTTTTTGCAATTCCACGGTGTATGCCCAATTTTCCTATAGTAATAGCATTCAAGTTCACTTTTATTTGCATTTTTCTTTCTCATCCTTGTCTTTGAAAATAATGCATTTTCTATTTGATAATTTCCTTATGTATCCTCTGGTTTTAGATTCCTTTCCTCTGCCAAAAGTGTTGCAATTGTCTCATTTAATGTATGTGAAGACATTTGACTTATGGTGAAGATGACATTGCTAAAACTTGAAGGTAAACTATTTAATAAGATGGCCTTTACGTCTTCATCTTCTACCTTGGCACCGACGTTAGTTAATTGTCTTATAAGAAACATTAAATTATTTACATGACTGGACATAGATGTCTCTTCATTCATTTTTAATTTAAATAATTGCAATTTTATGGTATATTTTGCATTCATAACTTTTGCACTGAACAGTTGAATCAAATGTTCTCATACTTCTTTAGATGGTTTAGTGAGATCTACATGATGTAATTGTGAATTTTAAAGAGCAAGTCCAATAATGGACTTAGCTTTGACATCTCTACTTTGTCATTCAAGTAATTGTCTGACATTTGTAGATGCCACTTATGAACCCTTCACTTTTCCCCACAAATATTTCTTCATTACTTGCATCTGTACTTTTACTTTCCTAGTTTAGACCACTAAATTTGTCTAAAACCATGAACTCCATCATCAAAGAAAAATGTTAAAACTAATAGAAAATTCGCTTTAAATTTTAACACTGAAATACCTTTCTTCGTAATTATTGTTGCCACCCAAAAAAAATTCTTGAACTGCTCTGTGAAGATTGTACACGGTGCAATGAAAACCAACAACCACACAACAAGTTTCAAGGCCACTTTTGCAGGTCTACTCAAACTCCTACAGGCCGACGAATGGTCAATTAAACAATGCTCTTTTTTCAAAGCTCCTAGAGAATGTCGACGTCCTCTAAAATCAGGGCAACAGAATATAGCTTCATTCATTAGAACCAAGCCCTCAAGTTTGTCTAAGACTTGTTAAAAATTGTCCTGGCATATCTCAATGTGGTTCTCAAAGGCAAAGAGTACAAAGAGTACAACATCAATCTAGACATGTATGCAAGAAATGAAACTTCTTAAAATAAAAATACACAGTCAAACACTGAGATCACCAAATTTTCCAACACCCTTCAACTCACAGGAACAATAGATCTAATCGACTCTTAACTCGTGCAACTCTAGTGCCACGATCACAAGCCAGAGTGTTGCTTAGATTCAACGCTGAGAGAACATGACTGTGACTATTTTCAACGCATGCTCCTCCGCCAACAGTCTGCACTCCACCCACGGAACTCAACTCCTTGTGCTTTGTCAACCCACACAATTTGCAATGCAAGCAGTGGCGTAACACAAAGAGATCGAACTCTTCAACTCTGAACAAACAACGCTTCCAACTTCCGGAGTGAAGGGGAAATGCTAAAATTGGGGACACCTTTGATTGCACCATCAAAGTTGACATAACTTGTCAGGTCATCTAGGGATCATTTTGTTGATCAGGGTCCAATTGCATGGCTTGTATTTCTGAAAGAAATGTTGTAGTGTTGTGTTCTCCTCAGGGTCCAAGGCCTTGTGATTCGAATGGGTTTGTTGTGGCTTGGAGACTTTCCTTTTAGCGATGTCAGAATCTTAAACACTAAACCTCAACAGAGTCAAGCATTGAATCTCAAAAATCCCATCTAAAGGGAATTTCATCTTTTAATGATTATTTGGTGCCCACCATTAGACACACTGCTAGAATAAGGATAGAGGTAGAATGACCCATTTAAACTACACCAAAAGATATGCAAATGATTTTTTTTTGCTTCACCCGTGATGTCTATTGATGAGTGACCACATTTCGTCCAAACCATATTTTCCATGGAGTCATAACTTGGCTATGATACCACCGATCCAAATCTTAGGGTGAAAGATCTGAGAAACTTGAATGGCCAAAGAAAAGAATAAAAAACCCAAATAAATTCTTCATTAAAATAAAAGAAAACAATTATAGCTACATTCTAGTGCACAAATATATGTTTTACAAAGTTAGGCCAAAAATTTATAGCCTTTTTAGTTACAATACCATGGTCAAATACCATGGGTGGATGCAACTTCCCATTCAGATCATGTAAGATGAACAACAACATAGGTATTTCCACTACAGTTATGAAAAATAATTGAGGAGGTTATTCTCTATTCATTGATGTTGTTAGTTTTGACTAAAGAACAAGGAGAGATGAACCATGGCCATAACATGGTGTGGTGTCAACTAGAGTAGATGCTTAACTTTTGTTTGGAGTTACACTAATAAATCACTATTGATAGTACTATGTGGTCCATCGATGGTGAAAACTTGATTGCAAGAAGGCATGAGAGGGTTTGATTAATGATGGGATGTGGCATGTTTAACACTAATGTTAATGATGGCTTGATATTCCCGGTGCCCAACAAAATTCTTGTATAATTTGACCCCATTCCTATCACAATAGATAGAAATCTTCAATGTAGGCACACCAAATAGATATTCGACCAAACAGTTGATCCGAATTGGATCCATAAAAGACTGTTAAAGAACCATGATTGTATCAAGACGAAACAAATTTTTGAAGAATCCAAAACATCAAAAACACCCTGAACCAGTGGCAATGGAAGCCAGCGTGGAACGACGAGGACTTCGGTCAAAGCACGCTGACTGAGGCCCATGGAGACTGCGGAGGAGGTCAAAGTAGCCCCTAAGAGCCCCAGATCAGGAAAAGGAGGTGATTTTCGATGTGCAATTAGCGGCTCTAATCGCGCATCACTGGGTGAATAGGGCCAAAATGGAGGAGCCTTAAGCACTCAGTCGCGTTGGGAGCCGGAGAACCACGGGTGGAGAAACAAAAAGTGCTAACGTATGAAGGCGGGACCCGCACTCTGGAAAATCGGCGGTATTGATCGGGGCGCCCTCAAATGGTAAACGGTTTTGGAGAAAGCGGAGCGATCCCATTCAACGATCGATGCGTGGCGGAGGAGGTGAGAGAAAACCACCATTGATCGCGCATTATCGGTTGAGCAAGTCAACCGCGCGAGACGTGCATATGACGTTGGATTTGGAGGAGCCCAGATCGGATGGCTGAGATTGCGCCCGATAGAAAGAAGCGGAATCGACAATGAATTAAGCCGCGTTCTAAAGGGATTTGGAATTTGTTTGACCACCACGGTCAAGGAAGGACGCATCCACGGCACAACTAGAGAAACGAATTGACGAGCAGGCCGGCGTTGTTCGAATGGGGACACGTGGTCACTCCCTGAATGTTCAAGTTGATGCCAAACAAGGAACTTCAAGCGCAGCTGCAGAAGGTGAATCGACAGAGGTGGAAGAGGAATCGAGCGGGCATGGGTTCAAATGACAAAAAGCCATGAATAGAGACAGAATACATAGTCAAGTTGAAGTTAAGTGCAAGAGATGAGAAAAAAGACCAGAATCCGCAAGAGAAGAGCAGAAAGAGACAGAGGGTCGAGTTGACCAGTGACAGCATTAAACACTAGAGCTTGAAGATTCAAGCCATCCCATAGGGGAATCTGTCCGTACTGAGTATCACATTTAGCTTTGTCCATTGTAGACACGAAGGTCACAGAGCTGGTAGGAAGAAGAAAACTTTGTGCACTCTAGTGGCTTGGGAAATCCAAGAACCACCCTGCCAAGCAAAAGCTGCTTCAGGAGAACTCACATTGAGTCCCTGCATTGCAATTCTCTGCTAAAGGCACAATAAAACAAGGCCACCACTGAAAGCTGGACTGGAGATGTAGCCCTAGAGAATAGGGTGAACTCCTTATTAAAATTTCTTGTGTCTTTGTGATTGCTTGTTGTATTTCTCTGTTGTCTTTCCATTTAAATGTCCGTGTATTGGCAATATGATCGATCCGTTGCTTAAATAACACAGAACACACACCATCACATGAGTTTATAATACCTTTTGTTTAATAAATCTTTAACTGATGTCCCTCATAGGGCGATTATCAGACCAAGTGGTATCAGAGTAGTAGGTTGTCAGGTTAGACAAGCTTGTGTTGGTTTAGCTGTGAATGCTCACTAGATCAAAGCTCAAATTAGGAGAAGGAGAGATGGTGGAAGCTAATATTCAAATTGGGAGAGTCTATCCTTAGAAGACAATGTCAGAGGAAGGTTCGATAGGGCCAGACCCTCAATTCATAGAGAGTTTCCTAGCCATAAATTCTATGGTAGAAGAAATGTATAGGGACTTTAGAAAGCATAAGGATGAAGATTCATGAGGCTCGAAGCAAGATAAAGAAGAGGGTGAATCTCATTCCCACGACCACTTGAAAGGGAAAGGGAAAAAAGAAAGCTTTCCTACACCTCCTAATAGCCCTGTGCATAATAAGAAAACCTCTTTGATTAAACTAGATGTTAAATTCGATTTTCCTATATATGATGGCGAGCTAAATGTTGAAAAGTTGGACAATTGGATTAGACAAATTGATGTATATTGCAGGGTGCAGAACATAGACTCGGACAAGAGTAAGATTCAGTTGGAAAGCCTATGCCTAGGAGGCACTGCCTTGGTGGGGTGGGAAGGCAGAACCCAAGCTGATATGAAGAAGCATGGCAAGACCATCTCTCTCTGGAGTGAATTTGTTGCTGCAATCAAAAAGCAGTTTTATCCATTGGCCTACATGCAACAAGCCATGATGAGTTCACAAACTCTTCGGCAGTTGAAAGGGCAAAGTGTGCAAGGTTATACTCAAGAGTTCAAAAATAGAGCATTGATGTTGGGTATCTCATTAGACTCACCAAAAACTCTTTTGAAGTACATTGGTGGTCTACGCAGCTACATGAGGCATACCATCCTCATGTTTAATCCCACTAGTATATATGAGGTATCTGTACAAGCTACTCATCTAGAAGCTAGAGGAAAGAATGGAAATCCAGAAGTTGGGGGACCATCCCAACCCACTGCAAGCAAGAGCAAGGAGAAAAGAAAGCAGAAGTGGAAAGCAAGGAAGGCTAACACTGCACAAAAAAGCAAAGCTTCATGCACTCATTGTAAAAAGGATCGGCATGATGATGAGCATTGTTGGATTCTGCATCTAGAGCTGAGACCTAAGAAGTCAGAAGGCAAGAAGAAGAAGACTGCTACAGCTATTCAGAAAGATTTGGGGTCAGACTCGGGAAATGAAACAATCATTGCAGCCACAGGTATAAAAGGTAATAATTTTGAAGCATCTTCTAGTAATTCTGCTCAATATGTTATTGACGAAGAACATGAGAGAAAAAGGCATGAGCTTTTCCATATTCGAGTTGTTTCCAAAAATCAAAAGATTGATACCTTGTTTGATAGTGGCTCACAAGTAAATCTAATTTCTGAAGCAATTGTAAATAAATTGAGATTAGCAACTACACCTCATAACAAACCATACCCATTAGGATGGTTGAATGATAAAGCACAACTACAAGTGACTAGACAGTGCAAACTCAAGTTTTCTTTTGGGTCAGCATTTGTAGATGAGGTTGAGTTACATGTAATTCCTTTCGATATGTGTGGAATTTTTTTAGGATGTCCTTACTTGTATGATAGAAAGGCTATTTTCTACAGAGCTGAGAACAAGTATCCACTTGTTAAAGGTGGAATCGAATACTTTGTAAGAGCTCATAAGCTCAAGAATAATTATACTCTCATAAACTCAGGACAGATGAAAAGCATGATAAATTCATGCAAATAGTTCTTACTAATGGTCGTAAAGGAAAAGAAACCTGATAAAACCAATGTATTTGAGGGCTGTAATATTCATCAGCAAGCCGATATAGAAAATATTGTTTCAGAGTATGATGTCATGTTCCAAGAACCTAAAGGTCTACTACCCAAAAAGGGAATAGTACATGATATTATTTTGTAGCAAGATGTTACATTGCCTAACATTGGGATGTAAAGGTTGTCTGCTTTAGAGAATGCTAAAATCAAGAGGCAAGTGTAGGAGTTTCTCGAGAAATGGTTCATCAGGACCAGCACATCACCATGTGGATCACCGATTGTTTTGGTGAGAAATAAAGATGGCTCGTGGAGAATGTGCATTGACTACCGAGCGTTGAATAAGATAACGATCAAAAATCGTTATCCCATTCCTCGCATAGATGATCTTTTAGATGAATTGAAGGACGTTGTTTATTTCACCAAGCTAGATTTGCATAGTGGATACCATCAGGTCAGAGTTGTAGAGCAAGATGCATGGAAGACTGCTCTCAAAACAAAGCAGAGATTGTATGAATGGCTAGTTATGCCTTTTGGCTTGACCAATGCTCCTGCTACTTTCATGAGATTAATGAATGATGTACTCAGACCTTTTCTTGATGAATTTGTTATTGTGTATTTGGAAGACATTCTGATTTTTAGTAAAA
>APFE031173036.1:48972-60345 GCA_000404065.3 Pinus taeda
ATTGGGAAAAGGAGGTGATTTTTGATGCGATTAGCGCCTAGCACTAATCGCGCATCGCTGGGTGAACAGGGCCGAAATGCGGGAAGCCCGAGTACTTGGACGCATGGCGAACCGGAGAACCGCGGGTGGGAAAGGCAAAAAGCACTAATCGTACAAGGCAGGACCCACGCTATGGAAACCGGAAGTATTGATCGGGGCGCCCTCAAACGGTAAATGGTTTTGGAGAAAGCGGAGCGATCCCACTTAACGATCGACGCGTGGCGGCGGAGGTGAGAGAAAGTCGTTGTTGATCGCGCTTTATCGGTCGAGCAGGTCAACCGCGCGGGACGTGCGTACGATGTTGGATCTGGGGGGACCCAGATCAGACGACTAAGATTGCGCTCGATGGAGGAAGCGGAATCGACGAAGGATTAAGCTGTGTTTGTAAAGATTTGAGGTATGTTTTACCACTACGGTGGAGGAAGAATGCGTCCACGACATAACTGAAGAAACGAACCGACGAGCAGGTTGGCGTTGTTCAGATGGGGACACATGGCCACTCCCTGAGTGTTCATGCTGATGCTGAACAAGGAACTCCAAGCGTAGCTGCAGAAGGTGAATCGACAGAGGCGGGAGAGGAACCGAACGAGCATGGGGACGAATGGCTAAAAGCCATGAATAGAGACAGTCGAAAAAAGTGGAAGTAGACACAGAGAGAGAGTTGAGAGACGACAAAGGTGGAACAGTGAACCCGAAGAGGGCTGAACACAGCAACCAGAGCAAAAGAGACAAAGGGCCGAGCTGACCAGTGGCAACATCGAGCACCAGAGCTTGAAGATTCAAGCCATCCCATAGAGGAATCTGTCCGGACTGAGCATCACATTTGGCTCTGCCCATTGTAGACCTGAAGGTCACAGAGCTGGTAGGAGGAAGAAGAGTCTGTGCACTCCAGTGGTCTAGGAAATCCAGGAACCACCCTGCCCATCAAACCTGCTTCAGGAGAACTCCCATCGAGTCCCTGCATTGTAATTCTCTACTTAAAGATGCAATAAAACAAGGGCACCACTAAAAGCTGGACCGAAGACGTAGCCCTGGAGAATAGGGTGAACTACTTATTAAAATTGCTTGTGTCTTTGTGGTTGCTTACTGTTTCTCTATTGTCTTTCCATTTAAATGTCTATGTATTGGCAATCTGATCGACCGTTGCTTAAATAACACAAAACACACATCGGCACATGAGTCTGTAATACCTTTTGTTTAATAAATCTTCAACTGGTGTCACTCATAGGGTGATTATCAGATCACTCTGGAACCTCCTTTGAGCACTTCTGTTTGCTCCTTCTGGCTTCAACTCATCTGCACCTCTTAAGAACGCAATTGTCCTCTTTATCCAATCTTTGTTGGAATTCCTCAAGGTTCTACCACATTCTGCTTTCATTCAGAAACTCTTATCAGCTTCTTTCATTCCCTAACAATTCTACCCACATCCTCTGTGGAGTTTCCTTTGGGAGTTGCAACAATACCTTTGCAGTAACAAATCTCCTCTTTGCTACATATGCCTCACTAAGCTTCTCTCCTCTGAGCTCAGTCTGTTAGCATTTCTCTAGTTCTTTCCTCTGGAACCAATTGAGCACTCCTCGCTCTAGATTGTTGCAACCTTCTCACCTTCTTATATTGCTACCTGTGCATCAATATAAAGACCACAACTCTCCAATATTCAAATCAAATTAAAATAAAAACATATTAGCTCACCTTCAAGATCTCTGTTTGATCTTGTTCCTCCATTCACCTGCACTTTGAATGGACTGTTATTTTCTCTAGCCTTTAGCTATATCTTCCAACTTTGCTACTTCAAAAACTTGCAAAAATACCTTCTACAGTTTAATTACTGTAATCCTACTCTAAAATTTCACTCATTCAATATTTGCTGATCATTAGACAAATTTGCATACCTCACTTGTCTTCAGGATCTCACCATTCTTGCAAATCTATTTCAGCAGATCTTCATGCTTCCACTACACAATTTCTCAACATTTAGCTACTGTCAATCAGATTTAGAATTTGGTTCCTTCTTTCAATCTCCCAGCTATATCTTGACAAAGCTTAACTATCGGCAACAATTTCTCCTTCGCTGAGTTTTCTTTCACTGGTTCATTCTTGCTCTGAGTTCTTCAGAAACACTTGCTTATTTCAGCAAACATTTACCGGTCCCTACTCTTTCTGCTTGCACCCCTTCTTCTACACGAAATCTCTTTTACACAGCAAAACCTTTCCCCACTTACACATCACCATTCGCCTTTAACGCACCTTCAGAATATAACTCTATTCTAAACTTTTTTAAAGAAATGTTCACATAGAATTTCTTTATGTTGCCTTAATACCAAACGTTTCAATCACAATTCTGCTCTGATACCAAAATGATGCAGGAAAACCCGCGTATACCCACAGTTTGCATATAGAAGCAAAATCCTATTTGTCCCAGGAATTTTAACTCTCTGCCGAGTCAAATCTTCTATTCTTAATGGTTTAAGGCCCCTCAATTACTTCACATGCGGAACGATTTATAACTTAACCCCAGTCTGTCCCCTACATTAATCCTTTCACTTGAATGTTGTTCAACCCTCATAAACCTTCATTAACCTTTTATTCAATCCTTAAGCCCACACATATATAACCAATCCCCACTCTTTATAACTATGGTTATATTTGGACTTACCACATAAAACCATCTATTGACACTTCATTTTTATTATGAATCTTTTATAATAGAAATCACATAAAACATACATAACCATACCTTTCCACATTTATTTGGCCTTTGCACATTTCTCAAGACTTCCCTTTATCACAATCGTAATCTCGCGGATCCACTAACACGCCTTCCTCCTTCACATCCGATATGCGATAACCTTTCGGACTTTAAACCAAATAAAACTGCGTCCATACCATATCAGGTCCGCTCATGTCACAATGTCGCATATCACAGCTATTAAGGGCACATTACATCTCCCATGGAATGTTGCGACACAATCTGATCGTCGATCGCATCGGACATCACAATCGCATATCACATTTGCTTGTGGTCGAAGTTCATACACAATTGGAATATTGCGATGCGGGATTTAACAACGATTCTCCACCCTTGATAAGAACATTTGATCCAATGGTCAACAATGACATTGCATGTCGCAATCGCAATTCCCTTAAGGCCGATTCATTCACTTCTGTGATAAGTTGCGATGCGATACCACTTACTCCATTTGCTACCATTGATCGTAAAGATCCAACAACTCCTATTCATCAACTCTTCGCTTCTCATTCTTCTCTTCACTTGAGTTTTTATGCCATTTCTTCAGTTCTTCTGTGGTCTTCGGGTTTCTTCAGGGTTCTCGTCATTCTGTTGTTTCGTTGCACGACTCCCTCCTGAGCTTAACTTCACGTGTTCTTTCGTCATTGTCCCTCTAGAGCTTTACTTTGATCCTCCGAATGGATTTAGCGATCCATTACATTCCTCTGTATTATTCTTCTCCTCTGTGGTTTGCCTGGACTCCGCCTGCATACATATATTATACAAAATCGTTGATACACACATAATTTATCATTCCATCTTCGTATCGCACATTTACACAATTTGGAATTAAATCTCTATATATGTATATACAAACAAATGATTACATATATAGACTCTCTATCTCTTTGGCCTGATTTCCAATGGCAATGGCCTCTATTTCACAATATGCTTGTAGGCTTATAATCAAACCTATCTAACTAGCTAACTGGACTAACTAGCTAACTCTTTTCTCTGCCTTTTTGGCTTGTATTTATACAAAAGGATTCTACAACCAATTCCTGGTTTAGATCCATAAACCTCTCAACAAAATCCTAAAATCTCTTCCTCATCCCTAAGGATTCTCTCAAATCCACAAAATGATGAACTAACTCCTAATCTTAGTTTTATAATCAATTCTCAAATCCCTCAATTCTCTCAATTATCCTAAATCTCTCATATTATCCTACATTCGAGAATATTTACGAATATGCCTCACTATATTCAATTAAATCCTATTCTAGCTTCTCTCATTAAAATCACTCAAAACTCTTAATAATTACATTAATTCAATACTCAGGAAACCAACTTCCTTGAAACACAAGACCCCATATGTCTACTAAAATACAATGATAATGTTGAGCTGAATGCTCCTGCATCAATATTACTCCCTTTCCACTCGCTAAACCCCATTCATCATTTCTCCCACATGGGTTCACACAAGGCTAACCTCCCTATCCCCTTTCCCCCATCTTGGGTTAGGCCTGGAATTATGCCCCAGAGGTTGAAGCAATTAAAAGAAAAAGGAAAAAGCATTATTGGCCACATTTAACAGGAAATTGTACCACAAAATGCAAATGATGGTCGAGACAAAATAATTAGCACGTGGGAAAAATCCAATGCATGAGCTCTACCCCAATCCATGGCCATCACCCTGGTTCCATAGGCCTTAGATGAGCCTCCTTTATCGTTTAGGAACCCATGATTGTCCCAACCCATGGAGGGCAATGAACCGCCCTACCCAAAAGGGGTAATCATTGTTATATCTTACACAACATGCTATTGTCCTTTGAGCCCCAACCAGTTAATTAAAGAAAATTCATAAAAGGCAAAAGACATATAAAGAAGGGTGAAAAAACCAAAGTTGGGGCACCTCATATACTATGATTTCTCCCTCCTACACATTACATACCTAGGTGTGGGCTTCCCCTTATCTAGCTACCCCTATGCCCCAAAATGTGGCCCAGGATTACCCCTCTCATTCTCTACTCCATTCCACTTATTTATCACTTGATACCACCATTAGAGGGATGTACCTTGGAAATACTATCCCCTATAAGAGCTAAAACCACCTAATAAGGTACTTGGTTAACTCCCTTTGGAGCTTGGAGACACTAGCACATGCCAAAGCCCGCTACGGAAGGGCATGCCATTATGAAGTGCCCACTTTGTTATCCATGATTTGTAAACTCTTTTACTTGTTTATTTTAATGATTGGTTGTACTAGAAGCCTAGGGGACACATTAAATCTTATTCAGGATTATAGGTGGTTTCCATTTGGGTTTGGTATCCCTATACGAGATCCTAACCCTCAGAGGTCTACATTGGCACATATAGAATGTGCATCGAGAGCCATTGGCCTCCATAGCAACAGACAACACTCCATGGATCTTCATTGATTCTCAGATATTACTAGTGATCCACTTTTGGGATGATGGTGATATGATTGGTACATTATGGCCAGCAGGCCCCCACAGGAGCCCCACACACTTGGCAGGTGTCCAGGACTTGTACGATGTCATGACAACATTTATTCCACCACTTGGGCCCTTGCAGAGGATCTATAGGCATATTTGATTCATATGGAGACCCATGGGGTCATTTATGTGCCCTCATACCCACTGGGAGCACCACATGTCTACTACTTGGAGAACAAGGGGCCACCCCCTTGTCCATCATATTTCGAGGAATTTATTCCTCAGTATGGCACTTCAGGACATTATCAGGCCTTTGGAGGGCCCCACGACATGTAAATATAGTTTTTGGCCCCTTGTGAGGCTTGTTTTTACACTTGTGAGCTAGTTTTATGAGCTTGTCACCAATAGGGGTTTTATTTGCACATTACTTTACCACTGGGGGCTAATGTAGGCGCATAGGCTAATTCAAAATCCTTAGGAGGCTATATATTGATGTTAGATACATTCATTTGGATCATCACTTGACTTGGGATCTCTCTAATCATAGAGAACTTTGCATTTTTTCCTTTGAGGATATTTTTTGGAGATGGATGAATTTTGACGTATGGATTTGGGCTATTTTTCTTGTCTTGGAGCTTCGTCTTGCAAACGAAAATAGGGTTGGATATATTCTATAATGTTGTAATTAAATTTTGACGTTGTTATTCTTGTTGTTGCATACTACTAAAATTAGGGCTAGTTGTTGCATAATTGAAATGTGGAATTAAGCATGTTTTAGTTGATTTAATGTATGGTTCAATGTTATATGAATGAAATTTCCTAGAGATTATTTGTCTGGATAAGCTTGCATCATTTTATTTGAAGTATAAATGCTTGAAGGTCACTTTTCTTTTCTTTCTCTCAACATTGGATGAAGCTAACTTTCCAGGCCTCCTTGATTAAGAAACCAAGTTCTTACTCATCATCATCCTTGACTCCATATCCCCAAGTGAATTAGGCATTGATCCCTAAAAAATGGTGATCATTTAACCCTCTTTTTTACCCTTTTCCCCTTTTCCCTAGGTCTAGCCCCATTAGGTAACCTAAGGCATCAATTTCACACGATTTGACCCAAGGAAAATTTTCAATCTCCTACAAGCTACTGTGTTGGTGGGTCCCCTCCCTCTCCAAATTTGAGTCAATTCTAACAGTTGAATCTACGGGAATCCCAAGCCCTAGCTCTAGGATCGAATTTTTCCTAGGCATTTCCAAGACTAGACCTCAACAGGATCAATTCAACATTTTGAAGTAAATATTCTTGTTTGGTCTTTTCCTTTCAGCTTGTCTAGGATAGGAACACCATTGGTTGCTACATTCCATCCCCGAACCTGGACTGGGTTCACTTGGATCTGTGTGGTCTCACTTCTCAATAAAGATTGTTTGTCAAGGACCATCTAGGAATCCAAGTTTCCCATGGATTATAGGGATTGAGAACCTCATCTATAAGCCTATTCCTTATTCCTCAACCCTCCAATCCTTACCCCTTAGCCCTGGAGGACCAAAGTCCCTTGCTTAAAAATTAAGCAAGTTCCTTCTTCACTCCATCCATGAGAAAGGGTTTCCAGGGTCACTTTTCACCTATCCATTGACATACACTTTACAAGTGATCCCTCCACTGTGAAAATTCCTAGACTCGAAGGAACCCCTACTGCAACAAATCTGAATCTACTTCACTTACTTGATTTTTGAATTACATTCATCAAGTTATTCTTCTGAATATTGAAGAAAATTACTTCTGCAGCCTACACTATTTAAATATTTGATCTCATGAAACAGAAAACAAAGTAAAGAACAAGATACATACGACACACTTTTTTTTTGACACAATAGTCCCTGGAAAAACCCAATACAGGAAAATCGGTGCAAAATTTTTTAGGGTTTATTATTATGCAAGAGAAATATCTGAATACAAATCTAAGATGCTCATCTAGCAATCCTTTACAGAGAAAAATACTAGCGGAAAGTCTGAGTGATCTTTACCTCACTTCACCCGGCAGAATTTCGGCTGATTTGGCACAACACTGGCTAACCCTGACTATTTCTATGTTGGCCTTAAGTAGGCTATGCTCAGCCCTGTGTCAGATTCTCTACCCTCTGCGTTAGCTATCCTGGCTATTCTGGTAGTTCCGGTTGTTCCCGACAGTTCTGGATTCTGCGTGACAGGCAACTTTTCTGCTCTATGTTGGCCCTCCTGGCTCTGCATCAAGGCTTCGTGGGCCCAGACTGACCTAGCATCAACTCTCCCGGCTACTGTGCTTCCTCTATGCAAGCTCTTTCCGCCTCTCTGTCAATATTCTCTGGAAAGTCCCTCTCCGAGATTCTCACTGCCCCTCTGCTGCTGAATGATCACTTAGTTCGAATTTCTCAACTTCCTAGCCCCAGAAATCGAACTCTAGATCAATTCTCTCTCTCTCTCTCTCTGTGTTTCCAAATGTATCCCTGGACATCCTAATCATGTCTTGGGAAGGATGCTATGTGGGATGCCCATGTTTGATGGTGATCCACTCTCCATAATTAACCACATAGAAATATTTAATGCACATGCTTCAAGAGAGATGGTTGTCCACCAAAATGTCCTTATGTTGTTGTTCATGGGGTCGCTTGGTGGTCATAACTCATCAATACATGATCACAGACCTAGGATCATTTCATCTATTGAAGAGTTCATTGAGCACTTTCTTAGACATTTTCAAGTACACCCTGCATTAAGCATCCAAGAGGAAGCTTTCATCGAACATCATCAAGACATTGAGAATCTAGGTAATGAGCAAGAAGACGAGTCCTCCTTGGGTCCACATGATGAAAATGATGATTTTGAGGACACATGTGCTGGGGAGGATGAATTTATCGAAAGTGAAATTGAGACCAACCCTACCTTTATCAAGGATATTACTCCCGATGAATCCTCTTTTGAAAACATTGAGAGAGATGATCCCATTAGCCCCTTGAAAAATGACATTGAAGATTATTTCCACATTGAGAAGGAGAAATGGGAAATTGTTGTTACTCAATTTGATTGTGCTCCCATTTATGACACTGAAAAGGAGGATGAGGATGAGATTGGTCTTCCCTTCCCCTCTTGCGCTATTTATGATGACATACCCATTTATACCCTTGGAAAGGAGAATTATTATTTTCCCTTGCATAAAGGACAATCTTTGATGGAAGTGATTGACTCTCCTTTTAATGAAAGCCCAATATTTGACTTTCCTTTTAATGAAGGCCCAATCTTTAATGCTTATAATGAGGAAAGCAACGAGGCTCTTACCTAACCACCTTATGATTAGGTATTCAAATCACTTGAGCCTTTAGATTCTGGGGAAGGAAAACCCTTTGAGTATGACACTTCACTCTCCCCTTTGTCTTTCCCTCTTGTTCATCACCTTGAGTCTTCCTCAAGTAAGTCCCTAATCCCTTTTGGTATCACCTCGATTGATCATGCCCCTTTTCCCCTTTTTGAATATGGTTTTGAGAAAGAGCCCTTCATTGAATACACTTCATTCCCTTTTACCCATCCTCGGGATTGTGATCACTCTGCAACCTCCCCTCTCTTATGTGACCATCACATTGAGCAACTTGTTTGTTGCACTCCTTCTTTCTCTCACCCTTCTTTCCCCTCTCATCATAACCGTGTGACATCTTTGAAGCATGATATTATAAACAATGATTGTGATGAGGAGTTCTTAAGAGTGATTATTCATTCCACCATTGTGTACCTAGAAGGAAATCCCAAGACCTCTAGATTGACCTATTTTCTTCCCCCTAGGACTTCCCTTTATCCCAGATGGAGATCATATTTTCCCGCCTCCCACCCATTTCATCCGCCATGTAACTATCTCTATATTCAACTTGGGAGTTGTTGCATGAGTAATCATACTAACATGCATATGTATATTGATGTGATGATATGTTGGTTGCACTAGCATTATGATTACACTTAGTATCAGCCCTACTATATACATGTTAGAGTAGGATGCATTGCATGTTGATTTTTGCATTAGAGCTAACATCATATGATATTTCTCATGATAGATTATATTTCATTTAGGTTAAGAAAAAACAATTTTGCATATTTTATTTCTTACTGGTTTATGGGCCAACATTAAGCATGGGTGATCATAAGACACCATGAAAAACATGTTGCCTCGTGGCTTTGATCTTTGACATGTGAAGATAACAGGTCTACGGTGACCAAGAGATTGTTGGAGTTCTCTTGACCTCTCGTTCGAGTAGCCTCGTCCACTTCTTCGAGAGATCATGTCCTAGTTGAAACCAGATGTTACCCACCACTTCATGGGTGATATCCCCAGGATAAATGTTTCTCCATGATGAACCTCAGTCAGCAGCCAGCATCCCCTTGCAACCTCCTACCAGCTCGTTGTGCCATTTTTCTGCCACCTGAGCCAGCCATGTGGTCCCTCACCACCTGTATTGATCGTATGTTTGAAGGTGGGCATCCTGAATCTAAAGGTATGTCCTGTCATTTGGTAATTGAGTATTGGGTTTACTTGTCATGGATACTTCTGGGTATGGATTGATGGGGGGATTTGGCAGAAAGGGTGGGTTTAGTTTGTGCTCTTGTCCCCTTGATCTCTTTTGGTTGTTACCTGATGGGCCTCTAAATTAGACATAAATTAAGGCCTATGTCTCTAATTTAAAACATAAATTAAGGCCTATGACAATCCTTCAGCACATTAAACCTCTCTTTTTGCATTAGATAATTTATTTTTAACTTTAATATATTCATTAGGAAGGTTTATAAATAATTGAATATTTGTGCTTAATATTATTTATTTTTGTGGAATATTATGAGAATATTGGGCAGATTATGAAGAGTTGAAGAAGGAGATAATTTAGGGACTTTTTCCTTACTATTGGAGGATCAATAATAAATAATAAGTCAACAAGATATTATGGAATTATGGCACAAATTGTGGAACTCCAATGATTGAGAAAAACTAGGAATGTGTTCCACTAATAAAGGGAGCATATCCACTAATCAAGGAAGCAGATCCTCTAATCAAGGGATTTAAGTGGGGAAAGCTTCCTCCATTCATGGGGAATGATTCTTAATAATTTTGTATAAGTACCAATTTGAATTTGCCTCTAGGGAATGATTGAGAAAATCTAGGAATGTGTTCCCTGCCATTTAATGCAAATTCCTAGTATTGGGGACTAGATCAACTAATCAAGGGATTTGGTGGGGAGAGCTTCCTCCATTCATGGGGAATGATTCCTAATCATTTTTTATAAATACCAAGTCGAATTTTCCTCTAGGGGAGATTTTCATTAGTGTTATTGTGAAGAGAGCTTGTATTCTTGCAGCTCCATTGTATTTTCTTACAGAGATGTAATTAATAATGAAGATTGGTGTCATGTTTAGCTTCTAAATCTTGTTCTCCTCCATAGGTCTCCAAGTTTCCTTAGGATTGGCCATCCCATGAACCTCAGAGCCCTTTTGTATAATTTTCTTTCCTTCTTTTCATTGCTTATTCACATGCATCTTTAGTTTTTATTTCTTTCTATTTTTGCATTTAGTATTAATGATTTCTTGTTGTAGGATTGAGTGAAATGGTTGATGTAAGTTCTTTTGCAATATCACAAGCATTATTTCATCCTTGGAAAATATTTGGAAGTTCATAATAATCATTGAGTTGCTTGGATTAGTCTTCTTATTCCCAAATCTAGATTGTTGGACCTCATATTTAGCAAAGAACAATAAATTTCTGTTATTTTTTAGAGCATGCTAACGAGCTTCAATCGACTTGATTCCACTTGCATTAGATCACAAAAACATTCTAGTTCATAAAAAAAATTACCCCATTTCATTTGCACTTGATTTGGTTATGCATTTTTTAGATTTACTAGCTTACTAGTTCTCTAATTTCTAGATTTTCGACTAGTAATGTTTTTATTTTTAATTTTTAGAATGGGTTTACATAGGTCTTTTTGAGTGATTCCACTTGGAATAGGGACCTAAGACATCCTAGTTAATAACAAAATTTGTCCCATCCAATTTGGATTTGATTTGCTTAGTCATTAAACCCTCACCAATTTCATCATTTCACAAGGAAACTTCTCCAAGATTTTTGAGCGAATCCATCCATCTCC
>APFE031173036.1:60882-107820 GCA_000404065.3 Pinus taeda
TCATAAAAACAAAAACAAAATTCTCCAACACCAACCCACCCCCCCATTTGATCACATGGTGCAGTAAGAGCCATATCATCATTCACTTTTGCAGGTAGAAGAAGAATATGGCGAAGAATGTAGAAGAAATTGATGGCGATGATGACAATGAGGAAGATCCTATCGGATTTCCCATTCAAGATACTGATGGAAGTGTGCACATGAAGAACATCCCTCCATCTTTTCTTCCAAAATTTCATGGTCTAAGGTCAGAGGATCCAGAAACCTTTCTCTTTGACTTTGAGATTGTTTGTAGATCTTATGGTTACTTATTAAAAACTCAAAAAATGAGATTGTTTCCGGCAACATTGAAGGATAGAGCTCTTAAATGGTTCGTGAGTTTAGGGACTAATTCAATAAGATCATGGAATGATATGCAAAAGATATTCCTATAAAAATATAAAATCATGATCTTAAAGAAGAAATCTTTAGAATGAATCAAAGAGAAGATGAGAGTTTAGAGGATCTAATAGAGAGGTTCATGTACAATGTTAAGAGGGGAAAACTACATCATTTAGGATCCGACACACTAAAAACCCTCTTACGTAGAACAATTAGGGATGAATGGATTGATCTCCTTAATATCACGAGTGGAGGTGATGTATATCAATTATAATTTGAGGAAATTTGTGAAACATGCAAACACATATCAAGAGGAAGGGCAACAGTAAGTAAATCGGCATCAAGATTGGTAAGTCAAGCTAAACTTGGAAATTTGTTTGATGATTTTAAAACAAAAATTCTTAGCAATCTAACAGAACAAGTATAAATGTTAAGACTACAAGATGAAGGAAAATAAAATGTTGATATTTGTGTTGCAGAATCACATGATGTTAAATGTTGCTCCTCATTACCAAGGTTGAAGGAAGTTCACCAAGAGGACAATGGAGTAATTCAATTGCCAATGCAACAATGTTATGTAGCTCCAGGAGGACCATGGCAGCCTATTCAGCCCGATATGATGCAAGAGCCTAATTCACAATTTCAAGCTTATGCACATCCACCTCAAAGTAATTGGAACACACCCTTTCCTTGGCAACATTGGCCATCTCAACCCCAAAACCAATATTGGCAACAAGGTTGGCAAGGAACTTATGGGAGCCATCGACAATATCCTCAGTATTTTCCTCAATATACTCCATACCAAACTCCATGTTATCCTTATCATTCACCTCCACCACAACCACAACCCCATCCACATCCATCTCAAATATACACTCCCACTCAACTACATGTACCACCATTTCCAAACCCACACATTGAAGTAGCTTAGCCCACTTACAATGTTGAGGTACAACACTTCCAAACATCTCCTCTTGAGCTCAATGGTATTCACCATAGGTCAGGAAGAGTATTGCAAAAAAGAGATGCTCTTGATATCTTTGAAGGACTACATCTAGAAGAAGAAGATTCGAAAGAGAATATCAAAGAATCATGGGTTGCACTTGATGAAAAGAAGACATCAAAATTAGAGATTGAGAAAGCTCCCTTGGGATTACCATCAAATCCTCCAAGTATTCAAGAGAACAATCAACAAAAAGAGGAAGATTTGAAGGTCATGGTAGAAGAAGACACGAAGAATGATTCAAATCAGCAAGTGGACCAAGGGCATCACAACTATATTGAAATATGGTTCCAGACAGTCACTAAGTTGCAGCATCACTCTCTTCATCAAATATGCTTAATCCTTTAAAAGTCAAATCATCTGGTCTCTGAAATCTAGGTACATGTCAAAGCATACATTTAAAGCCTCCACATCATTTTGTCTGCAATCTTGATATGCACTGGCTCCATTGGAAGTATTATTATACTTGAAAGTGATTTTGTTTTTCAAGTAGGGTAGGGTAGATGAAAAAATAAATAAATAAATAAATTAAAATCTAAGGTGAAAACCTCCTTGGAATGCCTCAGATTGGCTCATTGATTGAAAACCTCCATGAGACAGTCAATGGGCTGAAAAAAAATAGAAAAAAGAAGATCCTAGGTGAAAACCTCCTTTGAGGCACCTAGGTAGACCTACTAGTTGAAAACCTCATTGAGGCGGCTAGTAGGCCTAGAAGAAAAAAGAGAAAAATAAATAAAAGAAATCCTTGCTCCATGCATTTCTTTGATAAATGCATGTACTCTCTAACATCTGCAAGCAACAAGAACAAGTTGGTACCAAAAGAAAAATTGGTCAAGCCTAATGAAAAGAAGTCAAATTTTGACTTTCTCTTCCTTTTCTCAAATGCCTCAACAAGGCCAAGGCCACGCCAATCCGTCACCCTCATCTATTTTCACCATCCACCTATCATTCTCAAGCTTCTACCATTCAGTCTGTTTGTTGTCCTGAAAAACTACAGGGTATAAAAATACATAGAGCAAAAATTTGTTTTTGCCATAACTTGAAAACCATGCACCCATTTGCCAAGTTGTTTCATGGGGAGATGCATATGGATGATGGTAACATGCTCAAGCAGTTTCAGCAAATTCCAATGCACGGTTTCCAAGAAATTGGCCTCCATCACCTTCAACCATTTTTGCATTTTCTCAATATCCGTGCATCCATTTAAAACGATGTTTCATGGGGAGATGCATATGGATGATGGTAACATGCCCAAGCAATTTCAACAAATTCTAGTGCACGATTTCCAAGAAATCGGCTTCCATCACCTTCAGCCATTTTTAATTTTTCTCGAGATCCGTGCATCCATTGACCAAAGCTTTTCTATGGGTATGTGCATAATGATGATGGCAACATGCTCAAAAAGTTTCAGCTCAATCCAGTCTACCGTTTTGGAGATATGGAGATATGGACAAAAAGTCGTTGTCCTATAAACCTACAGGATACAGAACAACACCTACAGGATTGGTAGTGAACAGTTTTAAAGGAGATCCAGAGGACAAAGAAGCTCCTCCAGAGCTTAGCAGCAGCATCAGAATCATCAGTATCACCATCCAACAGCTGCACATCAACATCAACTCAGTAGTAGCGTGCATGTCTCTCCAACAACCATCATGTAGGTACAGGTATGCAATATTCTTGACCTCTTCTCTTGAGCATATTATAGTTAGAAATTTGTTGTGAATGCATGAGAGATGAGGTTTTATAAGCTAAGGATGGGTCATCAGTCTCAACCACATTCAACTAGTTGATTGCATCTTACTCCTTCATTCATGCAATGTTGAAAAGTCAAATTACGAAGGGTGATGATTTCAAGGAATGAGGAAAACAGTTAAAAGAAGAAATTTTTGCAAAGGCCAAGTCACCACAGCACGCCAAGCCCTCCATCTACTTCATATTCACTATCTATTCATCATTCATCGATCCCATTTCATTCCTGAGAAAAAAAAGAAGAAGAGCATCCTCTCCATTTTCGCAAACCTACACTACTCCCTTTGAGCCCTAGCATCATCATCTAATCCCTCTTCATCATTTCATTTCACTCCCATACAGTTAGAAGACTTTGAAGGAAGAAGGAATGACTACTACAGGAAGGCAGAATGCTGCTAAAAGAACGAAGAAAGGGAAAAAGTGTGGTAAAACCCAAAATGACAATGCCTAAGAGAAACCTAATCAAAACAAAGAACTCCAAGGCCATTAGGCAATCATCTAGGCCACAAAAGAGAAGAAGAAGGCAACAAAAAGAAATAAGGCATTCACCATAAAAATAGAGCTCAAACTGCAGTGATGAAAAGAGGTGTTCCGAGACGTCTCCAATCTCTTTCTAGCTTTTGTCCAGGACCTAAAAATGGGAGAAATGCATGGGAGTCAAGTTGAGGGCCTGCCCTAACCTCAGTCTATCATTTATGCTCAAAACTGGTTTCCTGTAGTTTTAACAGGGTTTCCTGTAGTTTTGACATGAATTACTACAGGATGTCCTAGTTCTCATCTAAAGGCAGTTTGAAGGTTTTATAGGTGTCTAAATGGCGTAACAAGGTAGCATATGGTTGATAAGGGTGTGGAAGACCTTGCGAAACTAAAAAAATATTCAAGAACTCATCTTATATAAGGGAATGAAAGAAAGCTAATGGTCTCAAAAAACAATGATTTTTCTTTAAACAAATATGTTTTTTGGTTTGTCCTTGCAGAGCTTACAGCGAAGATTCTTAATGCACAAGAGAAAGGCCACCAGGGCCACGAATGAGGCATAATGAGGTCACTAAGTTGCTCAGAGGATGAGTAACACTTTCAGTAGGGGGTATGATGGGCCTCTAAATTAGACATAAATTAAGGCCCATGTCTCTAATTCAAAACATAAATTAAGGCCTATGACCATACTTCAGCACATTAAACCTCTATTTTTGCATTAGATAATTTATTTAACTTTAATATATTCATTAGGAAGGTTTATGAATAATTGAATATTTGTGCTTAATATTATTTAGTTTTGTGGAATATTATGAGAATATTGGGCAGATTATGAAGAGTTGGAGGAGGAGATAATTTAGGGACTTGTTCCTTACTACTGGAGGATCAATAATAAATAATAAGTCAACAAAATATTATGGAATTATGGCACAAATTGTGGAACTCCAATGATTGAGAAAATTTAGGAATGTGTTCCACTAATTAAGGGAGCAAATCCGCTAATCAAGGGATTTCGGTGGGGAAAGCTTCCTCCATTCACTGGGAATGATTCTTAATAATTTTGTATAAGTACCAAGTTGAATTTTCCTCTAGGGAATGATTGAGAAAATCTAGGAATGTCTTCGCTGCCATTTAATGCAAATTCCTAGTATTGGGGACTAGATCCACTAATCAAGGGATTTTGATGGGAAAAGCTTCCTCCATTCATGGGGAATGATTCCTAATCATTTTGTATAAGTACAAAGTCGAATTTTCCTCTAGGGGGAGATTTTCATTAGTGTTATTGTCGAGAGAGCTTGTATTCTTGCAGCTCCATTGTATTTTCTTGCAGGGATGTAATTAATAATGAAGATTGGTGTCATGTTTAACTTCTAAATCTTGTTCTCCTCCATAGGTCTCCGAGTTTCCTTGGGCTTGGCCATCCCAGGAACCTCAGAGCCCTTTTGTATAATTTTCTTTCATTCTTTTCATTGCTTATTCACATGCATCTCTAGTTTTTATTTCTTTCTATTTTTGCATTTAGTATTAATGATTTATTGTTGTAGAATTGAGTTAAATGGTTGATGTAAGTTCTTTTGCAGGATCACAAGCATTATTTCATTCTTGGAAAAGCTTTGGAAGTTCATAATAATCATTGAGTTGCTTGGATTAGTCTTCTGATTCCCAAATCTAGATTGTTGGACCTCATTTTTAACAAAGAACAGTAAATTTATGCTATTTTTTAGAGCATGCTAACGAGCTTCAATCGACTTGATTGCACTTGCATTAGATCACAAAAACATTCTAGTTCATAACAAAACTTACCCCATTGCATTTGCACTTGATTTGGTTAGGCATTTTTTAGATTTACTAGCTCACTAGTTCTCGAATTTCTAGATTTTCGAGTTAATGTTTTATTTTTATTTTTTTATAGAATGGGTTAACATAGGTCTTTTTGAGCGATTCCACTTGGAATAGGGACCTAAGACATCCTAGTTAATAACAAAATTTGTCCCATCCAATTTGGATTTGATTTTATTAGTCATTAAACCCTCACCAATTTCATCATTTCACAAGGAAACTTTTCCAAGATTTTTGAGCGAATCCATCCATCTCTTGACTTTGGTTTTGAGTTCTGAGTGATCCTAGGAATTATCCCACTCCATTCCACCCATCATACACCTTTCCTAAGCATCATATCACCTCCAAAACCTCACATTTTTCTCTCGGTTGTATCTTGTAGGTTTCCTATAATTCCTACAGGATCATCGTGTAGGTTTCTAGTACATGCTATAAGTTTTCCTGAAACGGCCTGTTTTGAGGCCGAATTGATGGAAGACCTCTAGGAAGTCACCAAAAGCCTCCCAAGGGTCTCCCACACCATCCAACCATCTCCTAACCCTTCTGTCCAATCTTCAACATCCTTAAATTCACTTGCCACATCACCAAAGGAAATTAGTTTGCATACTTGATTTTGCATGAAAAGACAAAAAGACAAAAACAGATTTACTTCAGTCCCTTTACTTGCACATTAGTGATGTTTGATGATTCTTACTTCCATGCTTGGATAGTAGCATTTGGTTCATGATAATTTAGCATTATTGCAAAGCATAGTTTCTTGGCAGTTAGTTAGAAAATGGTGTGTTTTAGCATTTGATTTTAATTTCTTTCCTTGTACTTTCTTTCTTGCAATAGGTTAAGGTTCCATTTCGAACATTTCCTTTTGTGCAGTTAGTTTAGGATTTGACTTCAATACATGCACTCAATTACATAATGACAGCAAAGGAAGGACACATTGTATGTCGTACATATAGTGTCGATACCTCTTAAGTTTGTACGAACCCCCGGGTTGATAATTAAAGTCGGTAGGCCTCGGAAGTTGTAGCATTCTTGTTGCAATACCAAGGCTCATCATTCCCCTTGGATCTTAGTTTCATGGGATCTCCTTTATTGACCATTTGATTCTAGGGTGGTACTACTTGGGAAACCCCAACTTTAGGTGCGTATTCCCATTCCTTTACCCGCATATATTACTCTCTTTCCACTCACTATACCCCATTCGTCATTTCTCCTACGTGGATCCACATTTCCATTTTGGGTCCACATATGGCTAGCCTCCCTATACCCTTGCCACCACCTTGGGTTAGGCCTGGAATGATGCCCTAGAGGTTGAAGCAATCAAAAGAAAAAGAAAAAAGCATAATTGGCCACATTGAACACGAAATTGTACCACAAAATGCAAAATATGGCCATGATAAAATAATTTGCACGTGGGCAAAAGCCAATGCATGAGCTCTACCCTAATCCATGGCCATCACCCTAGTTCCATAGACCCTAGATGATCCTCCTTTATCATTCAGTAACCCATGATTGTCTCAACCCCTGGAGGGAAATGAACCGCCCTACCCAAAATGGTTAATCACTGCTATATGTTACACATCATGCTCTTGTACTTTAAGCCCCAAGCAGTTAATTAAAGAAAAATCATAAAAGGCAAAATGCATATAAAGAAGGGTGAAACAATCAAGGCTGGGGCACCTCATGTACCATGATTACTCCCTCCTACATATTACATACCCAAGTGTGGGTTTCCCCTTATCTAGCTACCCCTATGCCCCAATATGTGGCCCAAGATTGCCTCTCTCATTCCTACTCCTTTCCACTTATTTATAACTTTCTATCCCCATTATAGAGATGTACCTTCGACATACGACCTCCTTTAAGGGTTGAAACCACCTAATAAGGTACTTGGTTAAACCCCTTTGGAGCTTGGAGACACTAGCACATGCCAAAGCCCACTACGGAAGGGCATGCCATTATGAAGTCCCCATTTTGTTATCGATGATTTGTAAACTCTTTTACACGATTATTTTAATAACTGGTTGTACTAGAAGCCTAGGGGACGCATTAGATCTTATGCGGCATTACAGGTGGTTTCCATTTGGGTTCGGTATCCCTATATGAGATCCTAACCCTCAGAGGTCTACATTGGCACATATAAGGTGTGCATCGAGAGCCATTGGCCTCCACAACAATGGACAACACTCCACGGATCTTCATCGATGCTTAGAGATTACTAGTGATCCACTTTTGGGATGATGTTGACATGCTTGGTACATTATGCCCAGCTGGCCCCCACAGGAGCCCCACACACTTGGCAGGTGTTCTAGGACTTGTATGATGTCATGACAGCATTCATTCCACCACTTGGGCCCTTATAGAGGATCTACATGCATCTTCGATTCATATGGATACCCATGGGGTCATTTATGTGCCCTCAGACCCATTGGGAGCACCACGGTCTATTACTTGGAGAACAAGGGGCCACCCCCTTGTCCATCATATTCTGAAGAATTTATTCCTCAGTATGGCACTTCACGACATTATCAGGCATTTGGAGGGCACCATAACATATTATTATTTGGCCCCTCGTGAGGCTTATTTTTACACTTGTGAGAAAGTTTGGTGGGCTTGTTACCAATAGGGGTTTTATTTGCACATTATTTTATCATTAAGGGCTAATGTAGGTTCATATGCTAATTCGATCTCCTTAGGAGGGCATATATTGATGTTAGATACATTCATTTGGATAATCACTTGACTTAGGATCTCTCTAATCATAGAGAACCTCACATTTTTTCCTTGGAGGATATTTTTTGGAGATGGATGAATTTTAACGTATGGATTTGGGTTCTTTTTCTTGTCTTGGAGCTTCGTCTTGCAAATGAAATGTTGGTTGGATATATTCTATAAAGTTGTAAGTAAATTTTGACGATGTTATTCTTGTTGCTGCATACTGCTAAAATTAGGGCTAGTTGTTGCATAATTGAAATGTGGAATTAAGCACGTTTTAGCTGATTTAATGTATGGGCCAATTTTATATGAATGAAATGTCCTAGAGATTATTTTTCTTGATAATCTTGCATCATTTGCTTTAAAGTATAAATTCTTGAAGGTCACTTTTCTTTTCTTTCTCTCAACATTGGATGAAGCTGACCTTTCAGGCCTCCTTGATCAAGAAACCAAGTTCTTACTCATCATCATCCTTGACTCCATATCCACAAGTGAATTAGGAATTGATCCCTAAAATATGGTGATCATTTAACCCTCTTTTTTACCCTTTTCCCATTTTCCCTAGGCTATCCCAATTAGGTCACCTAGGGCATCAATTTCCCAAGGTTTGACCAAAGGAAAATTTTCGATCTCCTACAGGCTACTGGGTTGGTGGGTCCCCTCCCTCTCCACCAAATTGGAGGCAATTCTAACGGTGTAATCTCCGGAAATCCCAAGCCCTGGCTCTAAGATCAAATTTTTCCTAGGCATCCCCAAGACTAGACCTCAATAGGATCAATCCAACCTTTTGAAGTAAATATTCTTGTTTAGTCCTTTCCTTTCACCTTGTCAAGGATAGGAACAACATTGGTTGCTAAATTCCATCCCCGAACCTGGATTGGGTCAACTTGGCCTCATGTGGTCCCACTTCTCAATACAGATTATTTGTTAAGGACCATATGGGAATCCAAGTTTCCTAAGGATTATAGGGATTGAGAACCTCATCTATAAGCCTATTCCTTCTTCCTCAACCCTCCAATCCTCACCCCTTACCCCTGGAGGACCAAAGTCCCTTACTTAAAAAGCAAGCAAGTTCCATTATTCACTCCATCCTTGGGAAAGGATTTCCAGGGTCACTTTCCACCTATCCACTGACATATACTTTACAAGTGATCCCTACACTACCGGGACTCCTCCCATTGGTAAAAGTTCGTGAAGAGCAAGGAGACTTAGCTGTGGTGACAGTGGGTTAAGCCTCCACCATTGCCCTTAACCTAGCAGTTGCCCTCTTAGGAACCCCTTTTAGGTCCCTTGCTGGTTTGAATGGTAACAACCCCTAAGAGCTACAAAGATGGGCAGGATCCTTGAGGAGTGCACCTCATGGATCGTTACCTTGTTATTGGGGCCCACATTATTCAGTATCAAGATGGATCAATGGTAGTTGATGCAGTCAGAATTTCAGAGTAACAGTTGTAGACTAGTAGCAGGTGTTGGGGAGCACAGTGTAGAGTTGGCAGCAATGCTGATCCAAGATCTTTTGCTTATAGATGTGTTAAATAATTACATGCATAAATTGTAGCTTAAACATAGAATTTAACGTGCACATGAGAGAAGAGGCTCATCGCACAACTTAGGATGTTTTCCACAATAGCCTCGCAACAAGTGTACCACGGTGCGGTTGACAACCTCTGTCTGTCCGTCAGTCTGTGGATGAAATGACGTACTTCTTTTCAACTTGGTGTCCATCATCTTCCACAAGCTGGTCCAAAACTCTCCGAGAAAGCGAGACTCCCGATCTGACACAATCGATGTGGGCAACCCAAAATGGACCCAAACATGTTGAAAGAAAAGATAAGCAATCTGCTCTGTAGTGATCTGCTTTTTACAAGGCATTAAAATACACATCTTACTAAAACGGTCAACGGCGACATACAAATAGTCATGACTTTTTCTAGACAAAGGAAAACCTCCTACAAAATCCATCGACACACTTTCCCATGGACGACTCGAAGTAGGGAGTGGTGTGCAAAGCCCGAGTTTTCTATTAGAGGGCTTTGAAACAAAACACATCACACATCCCTTTACATAGCGAGTCACAATGTTCTTCATATGAGGCCAACAACAAAATCTTTGTACATGACACAAAGTTTTTCAACACCAAAATGACCAGACACAAGGGAGGTGTGGGCCTCCCGGATTACATGTACCCTTTCTCCTATGGGTATGCACAATTTACCAAGGTGATACAATAGTTTCCCCTACAAGTGATAGTTGTCCACCTATGAACCATGGGTTAATTTTGCATAAATCTCCTTAAAGTCATCATCGTTAGCATATTGTTCAACATAACTTTCAAAAGATAGAGAAGCATTATGCAAAATAACAGAAGCAAAAATAGGAGGGCGAGATAGCATATTGACCACTTTGTTGCTAGTGCCCTTATTATACTTTATTTCCAGATGAGATTGCTGAAGAAAACCCATCCACCTAAAATGACGAGATTGCTGCAACTTGGTTTGTGACTGAATATACTGTAAGGGCTGATGATCCGTATGGATGATGGTCTCCTTGCCGATCAGGTAGTGTTTCCATTTTTTCACACTTTGGCCCAAGGCATATAACTCCTTGTCGTAAGTGGGATAGTTTATCACAGCCTGAGAGAACTTCTCGGAATGGTAACATATCGGCTTCCTTTGTTGGATCAGTACAGCTCCCATGGCATATCCGTTGGCGTCTGTCTCGATCTCGAATGGTTGTTGGAGATCTGGTAAGGCCAAGATCGGTGCGGTGCTGATCTTTTCTTTCAATGTTTTGAAGGACTTCTACTGCTTTCCTCCCCATTGAAAGACTTGCTTTACACTTGTCAATGTGTGTAAAGGTGCTGCAATAATAGAGAAATTGGCAATAAATCTCCTCCAATACTGTACTGCACAGAAAAAGCTACGAACCTCGGTCACACTAGTAGGTTTAGGCCAATTTACAATTGATTCAACTTTAGAAGGATTAATTTTTAGCTGACCAGGACCAACAAGAGGTTTTCCCAAACTCACACTTTGACAATTTTACATAGAGTTTTTCTTTTTTCAATACATCAAGCACTTTCTTCACATGGCATACATGTTCATTCCAACTTTTACTAAAGATAAGAATATCATCTAGACATACAAGAACAAATTCATCAATGAAAGGCCTAAAGAGATCATTAATGACCCTCATGAAAGTGGCTGGAGCGTTACAAAGTCCGAATGGCATCACCATCCATTCGAAGAACCCCTGTTTGGTCTTGAAGGCACTTTTCCACACATCCTGCTTTGCAATTCGGACCTAGTGATAACCACCACGCAAGTCTAATTTGGTGAAATAGATAGCATTCTTTAACTGATCTAATAAGTCATCAATGCAGGGAAGAGGCTAATGATTTTTCAATGTGATTTTGTTTAGTGCTTGATAATCCACGCACATCGTCCATGTGCCATCTTTCTCCGGCACTGAGACAATCGGTGAGCCGCATGGAGAAGTGCTCGGTCTGATGACCCCTTGGTTCAATAGTTCCTCCACCTGCTTTTTTATCTCCTCCATCTCAATGGTCGACATCCTGTACATGCCAATATTTGGTAAAGGAGCGTCATGCGGCAAATGGATCTCATGTTGGATTTCCCTCTTCAGAGGTAATCCCCTTAGTTCCTAAAACATCTCATCATAGTTAGAAATTAATTCACATAATTCCTTTTTATGCACATGATCACAACCCTGGAAAGCATCCAATAATTCTGCATCTTTCCCCCTTACAACCATAAGCATGCAACCCTTACTGGAATTCACCAACCTCTTCATTTGTCTTGCACTTACAAGGCTGACATTGATTTTAGTTTGATGAGCCTTTACAATATATTCTACCCCATCTTTCGTGATTTGGTATTTGTTTTCATGACAGAAGAGGATTGCCTTTCTATCATATAGATATGGACTCCCTAACACCATGCCACAGATATCCAATGGTATCACATCAAGTTTTACCTCATCCACTAACTTAGAAGCAATCACAAATTTAATCTTGCATTGCTTAGTTACATTTAGTTTTTCTTTATCATGTATCCATCCAAGTGGATAAGGTTTTGGATGTGGTTTGGTTTCTAAGCCTAACTTCTTTACCAAGGACTCTGAAATCAAGTTTGCTTGGGATCCGGTATCAAATAGAGTTTCCACTTTTGTATGATTTATGATCTCTAATATGAAATAGCTCAATTCTCTTTCGTTCATTAGGAAGAGACTCATCTATTGAACTAGTGCCTTCATGTGATTCAGAATTAACATGAGGTGTAAGAGTACCTTTTGTTCTTGCTGCCGTGATCAATGCTTCATCTCCGGAATTGGATCCAAGGTCTTGCTGCATAGTTGCCACTGTCTTCTACTTGCCTTTTCCTCCATACTTCTTTGGTCTCTTTTCCGAGTACATTTTCTAGCAATGATCGTTGCCATGACCGTCCCTTTTTGTAGTGGGTGCAATAATGTCTTTCTCCTTCATCTTTCTTAGTTGATGTCATCCCCTTCTCCTTTCATTTTCCTTTCACTTTGGGTTTTCCGTTTGGAGGTTTGAAAGGTGGTTTCTTGAAATGATCATCTCTTTCATTTTTCCCATGTTCTCAATATGGATGGCCTTTACACTGGCCGAGTCAATAGTAGTTGGTTCAAACAATAATAATGAATGTCTAAAGTAACTATATAATGATCCAATATACTTAATTACTACTTTAGGTGAGTCAAGTGCAATGCCCAAATTAAGTGCATGTTTTCTAAATTCCTCTATAAAGCTTTGAACATCCTGACCTCTGCCTTGCCTTAAGTATTGCCAGTCCATTAAGGCTTTTTGCTCATAACCCAAGGGATAAAATTATTCCTTTAATGTAAAAATGAAACTAGGCCATGAGGAGAGAATATTACCCACACTCTTACTGCTTCGCAATTTGCTCTTCCACCAGATGAGAGCGGTGCTACTCAGCCGAAGAGAGGCCAGCTGAATCTTTGCCTCGTCCTCTTCGATCTGCTGAATCTTGCAGATAGATTTCAATCTGCCTAATCTAGTTATTAAGCTTTTATGCATTACTTTCATCGTTAAACATGGGAAGATCAAATTTGACATCTAATTTAAAGAAAGGTTTCTTAGATGCATCCCTTGAATTTATATGATAATGGTGATGAGAGGAAGAATAATTTTCACTCATGGAAGGAGAAGGAGGGGGTTCTTCTTCACCATTTCCATGCACTGAACCTTTTTCTTCTACCTTTTTCCCTTCTACTTTCTCTAGCCTTGAAAGCAGCTGACCAACATTTTCTGCCATTGTATAGAAGGTTTTGCGGAAATTGAGCTCCTCTTCATAACGAGCCTCTTCATCTGCCATGTTTCTCCTTCGATGTGCACGCCCCACTTCGGGATCGAAAGACTTTAGTTTCCCTTCGCCTCTTCGGAGCCTGTTTCTTGTTAACACACAAACACACAATTAACATCTACAAAGACCTGCTCTGATACCACTTGATCCAAGATCTTTTGCTTATATATGTATTAAGAATTACATGCATAAATTGTAGCTTAAACATAGAAATTTAATGTGCACATGAGAGAAGAGGAGAAACACATAAAGCATGAAAGAAGACAAGAAACTTGATAACGGAGTTCGTCCAACTTGGACTACGTCTCCGGGCCCTGCTCAATCAATGGGGAGGCCTTCATTCATTAAGTGGCATGAGAAAGAAGAGTACAAGCATCAGTTACAAAGAGGAGGTTTATACCTCCATACTGAAAAATGGCCGAAAAATGCAGAACAATGATGGAGAAACGGATAGCGCCATTGCGTTCGTGGCGTCGAGAAATGCTGAAACCATATAAAATTTGTCAAAATCTGACAAAGTGAAAATCTGGCCCACCTACAAAAACTTGCCTCGAACTACGTGTGCTCTCCTCCTCTGCCTGGGCAAACTGATGAACTAAGTTTTTAAATAAAAAAAATGGATGAAGTTCACAAAACCTCCGTTAGGTAGGTTGGTTGAAGATCCATTTATTATGGAGGTCGGGAGGTCAAACCCCGCCTCCTCCTTTTTTTTCATAACAAGATTTCTAAATTAAAAAAAAGGTCGGGTTGGGCCCACCATGGGCGGCCCACCCACCTTACCTACCTCCGGCTCCAACGGGGTCCATATATTATTAAAGGCGAGATTGGTTTCATGTGGTCTTGGTTGGGTTCGTGCCCCAAGGGCCGACCCACCACGTGTCCTGCGCACAATGGTTCTGTCGTTCATAAATCGTGAGTCCCCCAACGGTGTGCCAAGTATGGTGGGAGGGGGCCGGGGGTAGTGGTCTTCCCCTCCAATATTATGTAGGTTTGATAAGGGTTGGGGTGGCAGGGTTGGTGGTCTGCCACCCTTTTTTAATAATTTTTTTGTTACCCAAACAATATGGGCATTTTTTAAAATCCAGATTTTGACCGAAGGAGTCATTTTAACCAGGGAACAATTTCGCTCGGAATCTGGCTGGAGTTGGCCATATTCCATCCGCCGAAAAAAGTCAAATTATGTCTTAATTAATCACGCCCAGTTAGCAAAAGTCAACCCAACTTTCACTGCCTCTATCTTCCTCATCCGGACTCGGATTGGAGTGTCGTTCGTATCGTTGGAATCAGGGTGACGAGCACTTCAATCTGATGTCAAGTTCATCTTCTTTTTGCCACTTTGAATTTTGAGTCTTTTCCATGCCACTGGTGTCTAGAGATGCCCCTGGATCAAGTGCAGAGCAACAACAACACAAATTCTTCAGTGACAGTGTAGAGGCTAGTAGCAGCCAAGACTCAGGAAAAAAATGCAACATACACATATGATTTAGTATTTCAGATGCTTCTCAGTTGCAGTTGTTGGAGTTGCAACAACAATAGATGAGAGGGAGTTGTAGTGCAAATGCAGAGTTTGCAGTAGTATGGCAGTGTCAGCAGCAACACAGATGCAACATTAGAGTTGCACAGTGTTTGGTGGGTAGTGGTAGGCAGTGATAGTGGCATGACATTAGCATCATGACAAGAGATGATACAGAGATAGAGTGTTGTGGCAGGGTGTGCAACACTAGAACACAATCCTCAGTAAGAGGGAGCGTTAGTTCTTTTAGCATCATATGTGTTCTAGCCATGAAACTTGGTGGATACGCTAGAATACATGAGATCTCCAGAGCCCAGAATTTGTTTATAGAAATTCCACCAAAATATGGTTTAATTAGATTATTAGTTGATTTTTAAATAGTTCCTAAGTCTAAACTTTGGGAATATGGTTAATTAATCAAAATTAATTAAGTCAAGGTGAGAGTAGCCTAGAAACTCACACTGATCGACTTCAAGATGATCCTAGCCCTCGATTAAGATCTAATCTTGGTCTTTGGAGCCCCAACAGAGGATTGTAGGAAGAAGTCGATGGGCACTTGGAGAATACACTTCAGCAGATTGATTTCCTTGGCAAATCGATTTCCAGAGAGTAGCAGTAGTTGTCGGGATATAGAGATCGAAATAGAGTCAGTGAGGGGTAGAGACAATTATCTAGAGGAAGTTTTTTAGATTCCGAGAGGCGACAACAAGGGGCCAAGTTATTCACAGTGAGGCGACACAGAGGACTGTGCAATTGCTTCAGAAGAGTAATTCGATTTGGCTGGAGGAAAAATCGATTCAGCTTCCAGAGGCCAGGAAAGTCTTTGATAGGGTCGGATAATCATTTTCCTCAGCAGAGATAGGTGTTGGGCCTCCAAAATGTCATCCACTTTCACCTTCATTTCCATCATTTTACCCTCATTCCGTAACTCTATAGCCCCATAACCCTACATCAAGTAACCATTTTCATCATCGTATGGGTTTATAATTATTATTTTCCAAGTCATTGATTTTAAGTATTTTAAGTGAATTTGTGATTAAATATTAGGAAATTAACATATTTTCATATATATCTAAAAGTGTTATGAGTTTTGTGATATTGTAGGCCTACTTGGAGATTCTAGAAGGGTTGTACTTGGCCACCCAACCACAAATTCGAATTTCAAATTCCAACTTATGAGGATTTGTGGAATAATTGTAGAAGATGTGTATCATTAACTATGCACATTCAAAGGAGAAGAATCATGGTTGAGAATTTTGAGAGGATTTGTATCTTACATTTTTAGGAGATTGGTTGTAACCAAAAGAGATAAATGTGGATTTAGGAGAGATTTAAGGATCTATATTTATTGAATAGTTATCCTTAATTTTTGTATAAATAGGAGTGGACCCTTCATAAAAAGGGTTGTTAACTAGTTACTAATTAGGTGTTAGTTGCTATTTGGAGGTTCCAAGTTCTAACCAAGATGTGATTTCTAAAGTGAGGAGAGAGAATTCTTGTAATATCTTGTAACTTCATTTTATGAAATACATATTGCCACTTTGATCTCCAAGATATGATAGTTTGTTTAGTGTGCTTGCTGAGGAATGGAGGGCCTCCATCAACCACAATTTGCACAGCTTTGTACATATTGGTAACATAGTGTAGTTATTTTATTTCATTTCATTTCTGCAAGTGTGATTTCATTTATGCAAGTGTGGTGTGATTTCAATTCTGCAAGTGTGATTTCATTTATGCAAGTGTGGTGTGATTTCCATTTTGCAAGTGTGATTTCAATTTATGCAAGTGTGGTGTGATTTCAATTCTGCAAATGTGATTTCAATTTCAAGCAAGTGTGATTTCTTTTATGCAAGTGTTATTTCAATTTCTTTATGTTTGGTTTGGTTTGGATTATATTGATTTAACTTGTTTGGTGATTAGTTTTAACCACATTAGATTAATCTATTCTAATAAATGACTACCTAGTACATATAGTACATGTATACCTCGTCAGTTCTACGAACCCCGGGTTGACAATTAATGACAGGGATTTAACTCGTAATTAAATCACCCAACAACAGGCAAAACAATTTCATCAGAGGCAGTTTTGAAATTATACATCCAAGGGTCTATGGAGGAAGGGAAATTCACTTAGGGAATTTTGGCTAGATTTTCTTGTTGTTTGGATTTCCAGTTGGGCATCCATAGATTGTACTCGAATTTTACTACTGCTTAATAATAAAAACCATCAATTGTTGCACCGATTTTCCCAAGTTGGGTTTTTCCGGGGACATTCGTCCAAAAGTAACTGTATCATTTTTATGTGTATGTGTGCTAGATTTTCTTAGATTCCAACACTATTATTTTTCCGCAGTTTATTTGTGAAAATCACAGTGTGAGTTATTTGATATTTGTCATAGCAAACAAAAAATAAATTAACAATTAGAAAAATAATTTCTAGTTGCTATGATAGATGAAATTTTCACATGGTGGGGAATCCCACCTGGATCCCAACATTTGTCATCCTGTGTCGCGAGTATATGGTAGGAGGCCCCACCTAGATCCCAATGCCAACCTGTGCCTCCAGTATCCCTAATGTGTGGGAGCTCCTATTGAGCTTCACTCCTGAATATGGCCATCTCCATAAGTCCAACTCACTCCACCAGTTACCAACTCACAATCTCTCACCATCTATGTAGATTTCTGGTAGCACTGAATGTGTTCTAAGTCTCAAATTTTGTAGGGAGGCTTAGGCACATGTATTCCAAAGAACCCAAAAAGTGTTTTGGGAAATTCCACCCAGAAACAATTTTATTAAATAATTAACTATTTTTAAAGGGACCCTAAGTCTAAACTTAGGAAATAAAATAATTAGAAGGTATTAATATAAACCGTGGGAGTAACTTCTAGAAGAAGAGAAGGATCAAGATGAAATGATCTCAGCCATTGATTAGCTTCTAATCTGGCTCGTTGGATGCCAACGAGGAGATTATTTAAGGAGGCTTGAGGGTCACTTGGAAAGACACACAAAGGGAGTTCAGAGAATCGATTCTCTGAAGTAGAGCAACTGCTAGAAGATTTTCGATAGCGAGCTTTTGCAATGAGGGGCAGGGATAGTTGGGTTGGAGTATCTTCTCCAAGACCCATGATCAACAATAGAGAGGCAGAGAGACGCTAGGAGGAGGTAGCGCAGACCCATGAGGGGTTGATGTTGGGCCAGGAGGGCCCACGCAGAGCTGACGTAGAGCCAGAAGGGCTCACGCAGAAGCAGCGCAGTCTTCTAGTGCATAAATCCGAAATCTTCTGGGGAGCTGAGATTTCTCAGCTGGAAGGGTTGGAAACTCCTCTAGAGGGAAAACGTTTCCTATTTGGGCTGACGCAGAGCCTGTTGAGGGTGACGCAGGGCCAACGTAGAGATAGTCGAGGATAGTTAGTTCAGCTGCCAGAACAACTGGATTTATTGGGTAGAGTGAGGTAATCTCACTAAGTTTTTCAGCCAGTTTATTTTCTTTGTAACTGGATTGCTAGAAGGGCATCTAGAGTTGTTAAAAAACTACTAGATAATAATAAAAACCCTTAGAGCTGTTGCACCGGTTTTCCAGCATTGGGTTTTTCTGGGGACATTTGTCCAAAAAATACTATGTCACTTTTGTGCATCTTTCTCTATTTGTTATGTTCTTGTTTTGGGAAAATTAATTAATTAAGTGAAGGTTGCAGTGTGTTAGCTTCGATATTTGTTGTAGAAAACAATAAATAATTTGTTTCGTTATTTAATAGATAGGAGAAGTTTAATCATTTGCTGCAGTAGGTGATTCGGGTGGGATTCTCAAATTTTCACAATCTAACCCCAAGAGAGGGATCGAATGTGTGAACTCTCGTATACAAAACTAGCCCTCCATCCCGCGAATGTTGCACTTTGTGCAATTCATGTCGCCTCATCGCACTGCTCTGGTTGGCACCTAAAATTTGTCAAGGTGATCCTACCTCTCCCTCTCCACCATGCAGAGGCAACCCATTAGTGTGGAAATCCCCAACTATGTATGCTTGAAGAGGGTTGTTATTGCACTCCAATGTACACCCCTCTAGCTGCATTGTTAAGGACGTCAACCATTCCCCAAATCAAGTCAACTTGTCCACTGAATCAGAACAGACCGCTCTCATCCCCTCCAACTCCTCATTCTGTTGCAGAATGGTCTCTCGAACTATCGTGACCTTTTTCAATGTTAAAAGGTTGGCCTAGAATTGTTGAAACTGTTATGGGCAGCTATCATCTGTAAGCTCGGTCACAACTCTAGATGCCTGTGCCTCCTGACACCTCATCAATTGTGGATATGTCTCTTGGTACCTCATCAACAATGGATATCTCTGTGTCTCCTAGCACCTCATCAGCCTACTGTAGGCGATCATCATTTGGAAACTTTGTCACAACTCTAGGTGCCTCATCAAGAGATACCTCCTCAACAAATGGCCCTACGGGTGTATGCTCAACCGCCTCCACCAAGGTGTCAACCGGAGCTATCAAAAGAATCTCCAACAAGGGTGACTCCTGTATCACTCTAGGTATATCTATGTGCTCCTCCTGCGTGCCATCAGCCTCATGCTCCACCTCCTTCTCAATCTCCTGATATCTAAATCCAAGTCTCCACCAACAGAAGTACCTCTTGGTCTCAACTTCTAACTGCCCACCTCTATATGGTGATCTAGTCCCTGATATATGCTCCTCAAACGAGAGATCCCTCCTAATCTTGGGGTCCAACGCATCAGACTTATCAATCCTATCCATGAAGGACCTCATCAGATCTGCAAAGGTGTCTAGTTTCCTATCCTTATTTGGTTCATCCAGAAAATGAGGTATTGTAGGTCAGCTAGGCTGGCCATGGGTATTGTTCTACTAGACTACGCATGCATGTGTGTGGTTTCTCTGTTGGTTATGTATCAACATTCCCATCATTTGTTTCATCCCCTCTAGGACCTGTTGGTTTTTCCTCACAAACTCCTCCATGATCCCCGGTGTATTCTTCCCCTTTTGCGTCATTGGGGTGCCCATAAATTCACCAATTACTGTGCATGCATGTCTAAAACCTCCATGATCTTGCGAGCTTCCCCACAACTAGCCAAGATCATGCTTTGATACCATTGTACTGTTCCAAATTGAAATTTACAACAAATAACAGATACATGAACTAAGCTACAACAATAATATCACAAATATGCATGCACCATCAAAACACCAAGAAAAATGGGAAAATAAGTTGAGCCATTTTATTAATTCATATGGATAAATAAAGTACAATAGGATGAGGACCATAGAACCTGGGCTGCTACTGCAAGCACGCCAGACCTAGGTGGAAGGATTTAGTCTCAAATGTTGGAAATGGCCCCAACTGATAGCTCGCACGACCTAGTAAACTGCTACTATTACTGGAGTGGAACTAGTGTTTCAAACCTCTAAATTGCTCAAGAAATTCCAAGAAATTAACTGGAGCCTCCTCGCAAGGAACCCAAAATAACCCAGAAAAATCTCACAAACCCAAGTGGTGGAAATGGTCCTAGAGTGAACTGCACCCTCCACCAACAATTTTTGCTACTGGATGGAACTAGGATATCTGCCCTCATAAGTTCTCAAAAAATTCTGCAATATTAATCCTAGCCTCCTCTCACCATACCCACAAAACCCCAAAAAAAATTGGGCTAGATCCACAAGTCACCTGTGTCCCTAAATCTGCGTGTTGCTCCCTTTTGCTTACAAGAGAAGCTACAGGAATTGAACCGCTGCCAAAATGCCCAAATCTCCCTCAAAGAAATCCTCCCTAACTCTTGTGAATTTCTCCCCTCAATCACCAAGTAGATCCCAACTCAAATGCTCCCCAAACTGTAAGTCTCTGCAAGTGCACAGAAGATGTCAGTAAACCCCTGCGTAGGCCCTGGAATAGACAAACTCGACCCTCTAAAATGTAGCACTCTCACCTCTTCAAATCACCAAGGAGAACTCGTTCTCCCTAAGGATAAATTTCTACAAATTCTCTGGCCAATACTTCACTGATTGCTAGCTTCTCTTAGCCCCCATGAAATTATTCTGTGCCCTTGGAGTAGCAAGCATCAGCTGAAAGAAATCTATAAAATAACTCCTCAATGGTCAGAAATCATCTCGCCAAATTCTCTCATCGGGTGACACTCAAAGTTCACCGAAGGAAGAGTTGAAATTTTTGCTTGGAAATTCCTTGTGTTAAACAATACGGTCATCTTAGCTAAACAACTCAAGAGAATTAAGGTTTGAATTGTAAAATGACAAAAAAGATACCAATGTGAGGCTCTCTAGCTCTATTTATAATTTACTAGTCTCCTCTCTCTCTTCCGGTCCCCACTCCCAAAATCGCACCTCCTTCTCTTTCTCTCTCCTCCAAGAGTGCGAGTCCCTTCTTGGGTCGAATTTCTCTCTCTTGTGGCCCCCACATTCCACTATAGCTGCAATTTTTCCTTTTTCCTCCTAAGTCCCAATGCGGAAAATGTATCCTCTTTCCAAAATCATCTTTAATGTGGAAAATCAAAATTGGGAACATGACAAGAAACTTGGATGAGAGTGTTCATGAGCAGCAGCGTGATAAAGAAAAAGAAAAAATAAAAGTAGCAGAAGAGGAACATAATTGAAGAAGAGAAGTAGAGAAGATAAGCAACAGGTAAGAGGGCATAAATTAATTTCAAGTAACCAGCAAACTTGATTTTGCATTGTGATTGGGAGGTTGTAGTCTCCTTTCAAGTTGTAGCTTGATAAGGAACAAGTTGTAGCATGTTGAGGTAGGAGCCTCCTGTGGGTTGTAGCCTAAAGAAAATTTGTGGGAGTTGGAACTTCCATGCGAGTTGAAGCTTGTAGAAGACTTGAGGTAGCAACCTCCTATAGGTTGGAACCTACAGAAAATTTGATGTAATAGGGAGTAGGAGCTTGCTTTCACATCACTTCAGCCAAAAATTCATGGTTTTCTCCCTTATAAGTTTCCACTTATATCTAATGTCTTCATGGGTTGCTAGTTGCATGTCTTCCCTGTGTGAATGATTTTAAATTCAGAATATGTACATAAGCAAATGTATTTCTCTAGCACCTACAAAAGAAACAATTAATAACTGAATATTTACATAAGTCATTAGCTGCAAAGAAGTTATTTGAAAAAGGAAATAAATTTGAGTTAAATAATTGAAAAGATACAATCACTGATTCACCCCCTCCCAATAATTGCCAAGCATTTATCAGAGGTACCTTTTGCAGACTGAAAGATCCTAATTAGGCTTAGTCATAGACGAAAAAACCTTTCTTCGTGGTATATTTCAAGTATTTCTTCAAATTCAATTTCACTCAAAGCATTGTACATAAAATTTTAAGTTAAGCAAATCCCTGCCATATTTGAATGATTTTTAGATTTGTGGGTTGTTTTATTCTTTCACATACACTGGTGATTGGTAACAAACTTGTGTCACCCCCGAATTTAAGCCAAAAATTCATATTGTTTTCCTTCCTCAAAATTCAGTCATCTTGAACTTGCTAGAATAAGGATTTCCCTAGGCTTTAATGTTAGTAAAATTGCTGTTTAAATATAAACTTGGACAAGTGGAACATGTCTAGCACCAACCAGATAGATTGAAAATATGAAAACCTTTTCTTGTGCATAAAACCTTTTCTGGTGCATAAAACCAAACGAATAAACGCTCCAACACAATATTTTTCAAATTCTAATTACAACAACGTTAAATTTGTGGATGCATTACTATTGGTTGGGTTGTTTGCTTGAATTTCATTTTTCATTACAATGATATGTGAATACATTTAACGAAAAATGGATTTATAAAGTGACAAGGTGACATTGAACTTGATACATGAATCCATTCAAAATTTATCAAAATAACTTTACTTGATTGTCTATCATTGGTTCTCTAATATCTTTTGTTGAGCCTTAAGTGGTGCATTAATATTAACCCTTGAAGAAATTTACTTGGATCAAATTTTCTTAAAACCATTCAAACTGCATGATAAAAAACCTTGTAGCTTATATGACCCTGGACAACAAATATACGTCATTTGATTGAGAGGTTATTTGAAACACATTTGATATTATGTACTTGGATATCACAGAAAATGGTTATCATCTCATTTCGAGTAGTGTTTACCATCGAATGAGATAAATGACATAATAATCCTCTATTGAAAGAAATTTATAAGAATAACTGGATATGATAAAGCTTGACATGGATTATGATCTTGATGTGTAATTTCATGTGTGTTTTTTTTTTTAAATAAGCATGGTAAACTCATGGCGATGGTATTTCTTTGAAATGTTTCAATTACATTAAAATTCATTGTAAACTTTGAATAGTTAAAGAATTTTTGGTACAATTCTTTAGAGAGAGTTATATATCATTTTGTGAGTTATATATCATTTTGTTTTAAGCATTTTAAATGATAATGATATATGTTATCATTTTGTTTCAAGCATTTTAAATGATAATGATATATGTTATCATTTTGTTTCAAGCATTTTAAATGATAATGATATATGTTGATGAACATGAGCACGTGGCATTTGCATATTCCTTCTAAGCAAGAAATTCCCTTAATGATTTAAGTTAGAAACATGTTTTGGCGTCTATAAATAATAGTAGGATTTGTAGTTAAGCCACTAAAACTGTGATTTGGGATTCATACATGTAGGGAAAATTCATGACTTTGGGAGGCTACTCATTGAGTTTAAGGCTCGCCTTGTTGGAGGTCCAATTTACCCCTACTGGCACCCATTTGAGTAATATTGCATTAGACAAAACTGAACATGGACATCACTTCCTCACCCTAGGTCAAATCCCGAAGCCACCCATTCACCCACCTAATTGTTATAGTGCACCAAAAACAACATTCAAGAAGATTACTCTCTCATACTGGCCTTACATCAATATATCTAAGAGTTATAGCACAGACACACCCATTTTTTGAGTCATTTATTGCTAAAAAATATCTATTTTTAACTTGCATTGTTTGAACAAACTTTTACTTTTCAATGATGGGTTTGAAATGAACATATCTTTATCTATGCTGCAATTTCATTGATATAATAAATATATATATATATATATATATATATATATATACATATATATATTTGATGTTTTACACGAAAGAATCAATAAATGAATCATTATCAGACCACAACCTTGTGGAAATATCAACATCAAATCTAAGTCACATCATCAATCACACTCAACGACAAACTTAGAACCAAAATCAAACATAGGGAAACCCTCCTTAGGCTAGGAAAACCACTCATCCAAAACCTAGAAGTGAGGGGCAAGGCTGTCAAAAAGATAGTGGTTGGATTAATTGTTGGTTTCCTTAGGTTCTCTTAGTGAGGTTGGGACCTTTTCCTCTAGGGAGAAATAGAGAGATATTAGTGGGTAACAATGATAATGGAAAACCCCCCTCACATCTTAAAAACTAAAAAAGGATCTTAACATGCTACTAACCAAGCAGGTAGCTCCATCTTTTCATTAGTTGTAAGATTTGGAAATAAGGATAAACTGAAAATATGAGATGGAAAACAAGAATAGAAATACCACAATGGAGCCACCAATACATACAATACATATTGTACTTAGCATACTTCTTACCTTAGGGAGCGACTTCTTGTGTTGTACTATTTTAGATTTTGTTCTAGTGTTGTCGCAAGGTGAACCCTACAACATTAGCCTCAATACTAATAATCTAACCAAAGTACATGTTAACCACTCAAATTGCATTTGAAGATTTGTTAGATTCCATGGTGAGAGCACATTTAGAGCATTCTTACACCATCAGATTATGTCAGAATTCTAGAAATCATCTGCTTCTTCTCATCAATCTATCTTTTAGATCTCGCAGCACTAAGGGGATATTGTAAAAATAATTCTAGTATGATGAAAAAGAGTCATGCAAAAGGCCTATGTAGCTTAGGACTTTACTAACAAGTGAGTTCACTTTAGAGAGTTTTTTCCTCAACGCATTATTTGTGTTTTTCAACACTTATAATTAGTTGATTTTTTCTCCCATTTATACCCCAAAGCTAGAGTGATTTGGAATTTATCCAGGACAAAGAATTAAAGGTATTACAGACTCATGTGCATGGATGTACCTATGTTATTTTATGCAATGGATTGATAAGATTGCTAAATACACACGCACTGAAGCAGTTAGAGAAAACATAACAGGCAAACATGTAAACACAACAAGTTTAATAAGGAGTTCATCCAATGCTCTTGGGCTACGTCTCCTAGTCCAGCCTTCAGTGGTGGCCTCTCTATTATGTTTTCAAAGCAAAGTTTTTACAATAGTGAGCTCAATTTGAGTCTCACTCAACATATATAAATCAGTAGGACTGGACTTGGATCCCCCAAGTTTCTGGAGTACACAGACTCTCCTTACTGAAACTTGACCTCTATTGGTCACAGTAGTATGAGCCCAATCTGAGATTCATATATGACAGGCATATACAGCGAAGTTCGCTTGAACCTCTCAAGCCTTCTCTGGAGTACACAAACTCTCTGACTCTCTCTGGTTCTGTCTGGCTCGATGCTCCCTTCAGGTCAGCTCGGCTTCCTCTCTTTGTTCTCTGCTCTTAGTTTTCTTAACTCACTTTTCTTGCTGCTTGCTTTGTTTCTGTCAATTTGTGGCTTTAAAACCAATCTGCTTCCTGACTGTTCGCTTCCGCTTCCCGGCGTTTTGGTTCCCCTGCCTCTGTCCATTTGAATTCCTCTGTTCTGCATCATCATCACTGTGTAAAGCCTCATAGGGAGGTGGCCACCTATTTCATAACAAACTGAGTCTCATTCTCTTGGAAATGTTTGAACTGCCATTATTTCCGTTTAACTCCCAGAATGCCTGCAAACATGATTCCTCTGCCAACTCATTGTTCATGCCGGACTTCAAATCTTTATACAATTCAGCCTGTTTACCCCGTTGAATCCGGTCATCCATCGGATCGCATTTCCACCATCGATTTGGGGCCTCCAGATCTTACGGTCTCCATCCATATCAGGCGGGTAAGT
Source organism: Pinus taeda (assembly GCA_000404065.3). Lineage (NCBI taxonomy): Eukaryota > Viridiplantae > Streptophyta > Pinopsida > Pinales > Pinaceae > Pinus > Pinus taeda. The sequence continues at coordinate 86,960 of APFE031173036.1, forward strand.
AGCATGACGTTTACCCGTCCAATGTGAGCGGTTTTCTCTCTCTTCCTCTGGACGCGTGGCACCCATTGTGTGGCATCGGGCGGGACTCGGTTGAAACCGCTTACCACTCGAAGCCCTTCCGATATTCTGCCAGTTTTTGTGTGGGACCCAACCTCTGACGGAATCGGCGCGATATCCGTACATTTGATAACTTTTCAGGTCCGGGTTGCTCGGGGCTTTTTCTTCTCTGAGGGGTTTGCCCTTGTCGCTAATCGCATATTAGAAACCTCCCCCGTTTCTCAAAAAGGCTTCTCATTTTGCTATTTCGTGACAGCATGCGTTACCATGGGCCAACGGTCTGCGCGCTTAACTGAGGGTCCTCGTTGCTCGGCGCTGCTCACAAATTACAACTGTTTGAGGATATTTCTGATAAGCTCGACCTTTGTAAGACTTTGAAACTTTGGCATGAATTTTACAAGTTATGAAAAATTAGAGAGTTCTTTAGGATCCAATTCGGATCATAGAGTGTAGCCTGATGGTAGAGTCTTAGGTGAGCCCTAGTGTCTAGAATTAATGTATATTACCATACTAGATCATTTCTAAAATTTTGCGGAATTTGGTTAAGTCTGTTGAGAATTCAACAGGGAAATGTACATGTTAATTCTCTTCACTTGATAATTGTTTGTGTTATCTTTGTAATGTTCTTTTTTCTTGTGTTCTTTATGACATGGTTAGGATGGACTTTCAAAGTTAGGGGCAGACAAGTCACAGGCGCAAGTTGGTGTCATTAGCGGGCCTAAGGGATTTTAGAGGGGTTTTGAGGAGTTTCTATGAGGTCCAGTGGCATTTGCTTGGTCTATTCCTTCATCCACACAATTTGCCTTTCGTTCTGGCACATTCCGACAACTTTCAGAAAACAAAGTTATTATTGGGTCTGACTCAATTAATTATGTTTAAGGTGGCATTTTGGGAGGAATCCTTCACATATCACCTTAGTGTAATAGCTCATTGGAATAGGAACGAGAAGATCTACATGATGGGATGGTTAGATGTGAGTTTCAGTGACATGAGGAGACAAGGTGTCCAATTTACCCTTTTCCCGCATTAAAAAGAATATTTTAATTAAAATAAAATAGGGAAAAGTCCTCCATGATTAAAATAATAATAAAATAGGAGGTTCTAGAGGGGTTCATCAGATCTATAAAAGAGGAGGAAGAGGCCATTGAAGGACATCTTGGATTTGTATTTTCTTCTTGTGGAGAGGTTTGAGAATCTAGTTCTCTACTTCAGGAGAGGACGGAAATCCTCAGGTGATTTAGAGAGATTGGGTGAGCACCCATCTCCCTTTGGTGAATTCATCCAATTCACTTGAGAGCTTAGTAGTGACAATTCAGTTCAATTTTTGGTGGAGGGCCAGGGCAACATTAGAGTAGATTCTTGAGGTTAGTTCTATCTCAGCTATATCGTTTTTTTGACATGTAAAACCCTAGTGTATATATTATAAATAAAGCTGAGATTTCCTTCTGCTCATTATCGTTATTTGCATGTTCTATGTTGCGAAATTTTACATGGCAATCCTCTGTTTATGAATGGAATTTTTATTTGAAGGATTTTTTGAGTTAAAATTTCAAGAAAACCGAAAATTGTTCCATTCAAGACATTACAGTGATATCAAAGCATTAGTCTTGGCTCAACCTGAGGGTTTTCAATGGCAGTTATTATTGTTAGAAGGGTTTGCTGAAAAAGCCGATAAATATTTCCTAAAGGGACTCAATGAATTTTCCGAGTAATTGTCCTACAAACTTTTGACAAATTGTTGTAGGGATAATAAAAGCTCTACAAATTGAAAGAGTGAGCCACCCAAAAGTACGGTGTGATTTTTAATCAAAATTAGTGGCACATTAATTAAAAGGGGGCCAAAATAATTTTTTACGTCGTTTTAAAGAGGAGCACATCATTCAAAACGGGTTCATGATTATTACTTTGCCATAGCCATCCAAATTATTAGTTTTCTTGTTTGTCAAAGGCTAAACTAATCTTGGAGGAGGGCCGAATAATTAGAAGCTGCCAAATTGAGTTGAAAGCCAAATTGAGTTGAAAGCCAAATTTGACGAATTTAATAGAGTTTGAGTGTTGCATAGAACTTCAGCGGCGAAAATAGTTTGAAGTGTTGGTTCGTGGCTTTTCCCAGAAGATCGAGAACCCAAGAGCTGGAATTGAAGCAGTAATCTCTATTGGTTAAATTTCTCTCTACTGATGAACACGAATTTCTGGGTTGACTGAAGATCCACGACACCAATAACCAAGAGGCCCAAGCTGCCGTAGAGGTCAAAACCCCATTCCTGGTCACTGAGTTGGAGTCTGCTCATTCGAAAGTGGCTGTAACTATCCCCAGACAGGTCGAAGATTATGATTCTGCTAGTGGAGCTCTCTAATACAGGAAGGCCGAGTTTCATAATAAACAGAGGAATGGATTTCCTATTATCTGTAAGAAATTGCACTTCTGGCACTTAACAGAAACACTTCCCTGGTTCAAAACGAGTTTTTTTTGTTTTTTTGTTTTTTTGTTTTTTGTTTTTTTTTGTTTATTTATTATTATTTATTGTTGTGGGTGGTTCGAAATCTTAACCCACGAATAGATTGAGACCTCTGTGTTTCTTGGGGGCCGCTCTGAGATTAAAGATTGAGTATATTTGCTGATATATCAAGTTTGGAAGTTGGTTCGAACCAGAGATTTGTGCACTCTTCGTAGCTGGTATACGCAGGAGATAAAGAGACGCATCCTTATGTGAATGGGGCGTGTTTACGCGGAGGGAACAGTTGGAAGATTCGCTAGAAAGATTAATATTTGTGGCAGCGTACATCTGAAGAAGATTGAAGAATGTTGGCTGTTTAGAAAAAGTTAATGTACCAGAAGACCGCATTTTCCATTGAAAGCTAGATATCCGAGCATTAAATTCATCTCTGAAGGGATGGTTTCCAGACTGACTGAATTGATCTCTGAATTGCTGAGCTAAATTGCCTGAAGGGCCGAGTTCTTAGTTGATTATTTATCAAAACTGAAATTTGAGCTTAATCAAAATTCTGAGCTTGTCGTGGTTCCTATTATGCTAGCCGCAACTACAGCTACCTTCGTTCCTTTGTACGGATAAAATTTGAAAGAGTTCTTCCATCCAGGGGAAGGCGAGCATTGGGTAAGCAAGCCAGATATCAAAGATACATTGAGTATTTGGGGGAACGATTTCAAGTGCCGAGTCATTTCCAGCTTGCCTCATTCATTTTACCTTGCATAATTTTGTCCACAAGTCATCAAGGGAAAATATCAGACTTCAATACTCAGTCAGAAAGCAAGAACAAACTTTGCCCTGTAGTTGGTTGCTGAAGCCATCAATATACTCAGTGCAAGAGGAGCAATAAGTATTAAGAACACCTGTAGCCAACATTCTTCAGGGAGCATTGTCACACATCATCAACGAAAGAGGATTATACTACAGACTCCAAATCAGGTTCCTTGTTTTATGGCACACTATAAATCATTATTTCAGAGACTGTCTTAGCTTGAACTAGATAGACTTGTTTCAACACTCAATTTCTTCCTGAATTCATCAATCAAAGTTGATTTGAAGCAATGTTGATGGCTGTAAATGTATATTTAAACTCAAAATTTCAAAAGTGCACCTACAAAACTTTGTGAGCCAACTGCTTGTCAACTACCTCAATAAACCAGGATCCAAAAACTCATAATTTTGTGGGTCCATATATTCTTGCATTGATATAGCTGGGGCTGAAGTTGAGTCATTTCTGTTAAGTGAAGGTTTGGTGAATTGATGCATTTGAGTATTGCCAGGGCTTGGGGATTATTAAGCTTATTGTATGGCAGTGAATTCTTGATGAACATTAGTGTGTGTTTAGTAAATCATAAGTCACTGAGAGAAAACACCTTGTGAAGACATTGTATGTGGGCCGACAAGCTGTTGTGTATTGGTCCTAGGTTAGCATTTGATCGGCCAGTAAGAGTGCTGATGCATGTAGGGTGATTAATTGTGCCTTGCATTGCTTGTCATAGCCTTGTATTGTTACAGTAAAAATGGAGTATCTAAAACGCCTCATAAACCAACACAACAACACCTCAATGGACTATGATATACACCCAAAATCCAAGGAGAACACTAGGCCTTTATCAAAAGGTGTTTATGCCATTATTCAGAAAGAACAACTGAGAGATGTGCAAAAGGGGCACAAAATCTTTGCACTTGGAACAGATTTGAAGCACATGAGGGTCACAGTGAAAGCCCTTTTCAAATTAGATGAGTTGGAGGCACTTCTTTCTAAGTGAACCAGTGAGAAGGGGAAAAACTAATTTGGGCTCTAAAACCAGCTTTGCTTGCTCTCATTCAACATAAGTTCTTGGAAGAACCTTGTGAAGGGGTTAGACTTCCAGTTGCATCATGTCTCAGTAACATTATGAGGTTGACTGCACCCATACCTCCTTACAATGATGATATTATGAGGAGAATTTTCAAGTTGATAGTAGAGACTTTTCAAGACTTGGACAACAGTGCAGGTTCTACCTTTTGGGAAGAAGCTCGAGATTCTAAAAGCCATTGCCCTGGTTAGAACTTATGACATTATGCTTGATTTGGGGTGTGATGACTTGATCTAGCAAATGTTCCAATGTTTTTTTAACATTAAGAAACATCACCCTAACACGGTCGAAGCAAACATGTTGTCCATTTTGTCTTCAGTTTTGGGAGTTTGTGATGACATTTGCAGGGAGTTACGGGCTAGATTGTTGACCATTTGAGGAGAGAACAATTGGTTTCACTTGTTGCTTATGAACTAGCCGAAAGTTTGGTTGAGCAAAACATTGGGTTGTTCAGGAGACAGTTGACTAGAAAGGAGCTGCTTAGGTTTGGTGGATCATGCAGTAAGAATGAGCTGAGGAGGAAGGGTCTTTGCTTCATTTGCAAGGGACCTGCTCACTCATGCTTGAGTGGCACTGAGGAGATGATAGAGGTAGAGAAAGAGGAGATTCCTTTTGACTGTCATGGTGAGGATTCTTCTTTGGATGAGTGCACGGGTTCATTCGAGGATGCCTCTGAGGAGCATTAGTCATGTGGAGTTATTGACAACAGGCCAGATTTATATTCGGGTGTGGATGGTGAGCAATCAATAGAACCTATGGGACATATTTAGGATGATGAGTCATTAGTGATGGTTCAACATGAGCAACATATGGTGGAGCATGGGTCAGATGAGGAGGAGGATGTGCATAGTATTCATGATGAGCCTTTTGGGGAGAGCTAGTTGGGGGTTCATATTGAGCCCATGATGGAGGAGGATGAGCCGACACCCTTGGGGCCAATCATTGGAGGGTAGCAGGCAGCCACCAGGGAGGTAATGTTTGCGGATATTGGTCATCAAGAGGCTTTGGGACCTGATAGGACAATTTTGCAGGTGACGAGTAGACTAGAGGAGTATGGAGATTTCAGACATATGAGAGAGGATCTTCTAGAGATGGTGGTGCACCCATCTTTGGGCTTACCCACTGATGCGGTGCCGATAGGTGCAGTGGTAACCAACAAAGCTATAATGTTTCCATGCAGCAACCCTCTCTAGGAGTACATAGACAGAGCGTGCAACACAGTTTGGCCACTCGTACCCATTGTAGGGAGAGAGGTAGGGTTCTCTCAGTGTATATTGTTGATGGACCAGGTAGAGCAGTGTCAGTTGAGCGTGGACCAGCATCAACATAGTAGATTTGTTCCTTACATCGGACTCCATGCCTTAGATTAGCGGGAGATCATGAGTTGGTATCCTTTTGATGGAATATCAACCTTAGTCCGGGGCACAATACAGTAGGGGTGCTTAGACGAGGGGGTCACTACATGTTTCAGTGGGCAGTGGGATGTGGACCGACAGTTCATCAGTATTCCAGTAGCACTAGCCCAACATCAATAGAGTGGGGTTGACCTCGGCCTATGCTAGAGGCGAGATTGGAGAGAGTTGATGAGTTGGTATTCGCCTTATGGAGTAGCAACTATAGCCAGAGACAGAGCACAGCTTGAGCCATGGCACTTGGGCGATGATTGGCCATGGTGGCATTGGAATCTAGGAGGATTGATTGATGACAGGTACATTCAAAGATCAGTTTGGGATCCAGGCATTGAGGGGTCCATTCATGATGGGTTGACACAGAGGCAGAGCATCACTCAGTGGTTCGTATGGCATCTGGGCAGCGGGTCTCAGTTACGTTGGGCCACAAGTATGGTCCACGGGTTTGAATTGCGTGAGGGCAAACAATCTAGGGGCAGGAGGATTTGTAGTGTTCCTTTTTTTGGTGTGCCTTATGACATGGGTAGGATGGACTTTCAGAGTTGGGGGTAGACAGATCACAGGCACAGGTTGGTGTCATTAGCTGGCCCAGGGGATTTTGGAGGGGTTTTGAAGAGTTTCTATGAGCTTCGATGGAATTTGCTTGGTCTATTCCATCATCCACACAGTTTTCCTTTCGTTTCGGTGCATTCCGACAACTTTCAGAAAACATATTTATTATTGGGCCTGACTCAATTAATTACGCTTAAGGTGGCATTTCGGGAGGAATACTTGACAAAACACCTTAGTGTAATAGCTTGTTGGAACCAGAACGAGAAGATATACATGATGGGATGGTTAGATGTGAGTTTCAATGACCTGAGGAGACATGGTGGCCAATTTACCCTTTTCCCACATTAAAAAGAATATTTTAATTAAAATAAAAGAGGGAAAAGTGCTCCATGATTAAAATAATAATAAAATAGGAGGTTCTAAAGGGGTCCATCAGATCTATAAAAGAGGAGGAGGAAGCCATTGGAAGACATCTTGGATTTGTATTTTCTTCTTGTGGAGAGGTTTGAGAACCTAGTTCTCTACTTCAGCAGTAGCCCCAGGACAGAAACTCTCGGGTGATTTAGAGAGATTGGGTGAGGAACCATTTCCCTTTAATGAATTCATCCAGAATTCAAAGGAGAGCTTAGTAGTGGCAGTTTAGTTCAGTTTTTGTGGAGGGCCAGCGCAGCATTGGAGCAGACTCTTGAGACCAGTTGTATCTTAAGCTATATCAGTTGTTTTGACATGTAAAACCACAATTTATATATTATAAATAAAGTTGAGATTTCCTTCTGCTCATTATCATTATTTGCATGTTCTATGTTGTTAAATTTTACATGGGAATCTTCTGTTTATGAATGGAATTTTTATTTGAAGGATTTCTGAGTTAGAATTTCAAGAAAACCCAAAATTGTTCCATTTGGGACATTACAATCTTTTATTTATTAACTCTGTTCATTATTATTCCAATGTGCAATTCATCAAACAACTACCAACACAGTAAGAATAGTGACACAGTATATAGGTTGCAAGCCTGGGCCAAAACCCCTCCTCTTGAGGGGAAAACCTGTAAATCTTTTCTTAACTTTCAGATCTTTCAATTGACGAATACCATGACCTAGACTTAGACAAATACCCTCCAAGATCAAGTCTACCATGGCCTCCTGCTGCAATGTCTTCGACCTCCCAGTAGATCCGAAATTCTGCTCCCCAGCAACTACTGCAACTGCTGTTGCTTCTCTAGGAGATGTCGATCTCCCTCTAATAGCCTTCCTCTTAACTTCGCTTTCCTTGTCTTGAGTCTTAGGGCTACTAAGATGCCCTAAGAGACCTTCGCTTGCCTTCCCTTCTCTTATGCTTCCAAAATCGAACCACAAGAGATCACAAAGCAAAAACCCTAACATCGATCTTCTCAACAGAGATAGATAAGGCCCAAAAACACTTCGACATCTTCGACTTCCTCTTCTTCACACTTCTGTCTTCGACTTCTTCTTCTTCTGCTTCTTTGCATAAGAGATCAGTGAGTGAGTGATCCAAATGGAGGACGAGCTCCTCTTATATATAGGCTTCTTCAAAGTTGGACGTGGCTCTTCATGTAGGTTGACTTGACAGCTCATTAGGCCAACTTGATCTTTGAGGTATTTTGACACTTTAAAGACAAAATAATTTTTTCTTTACAATTTACAATGTGCCCATAGGGTCTTCAATATATGACAATGACTCTTATACCTAGGATAAACCCTAGAAGCACTCAATGGGTGCTTTACCTATAAAATAAAACAACTTGAGCATGAAACCCATGCTCCAATGATAATAATAATAATTTCTTTTTCATTTTATGTTTACAAGAATACATTTCTTACTTATGAAGACTGAACCTAGTTACACATTTTTCAACAAAGTCTAGGGGTAAATTTTTAACTGTCAAAACTCCCTGTTGGATGGGATTTTTATGTAAATCTTGATGTAAAATGTAATAAGTGTTGTCTATAGAAGTTGTAGGGGGTATGAGTACTCAAAATTAGGTCTTAACACCTAAACATTCTATTTAGTCACACTTTGAGGGTCAAAAAATGTGTATATACCTCTCAAAATTCATTTTGTCCAATTTTTGGCAAAAACTAGCAAATAATTACCCAGAAATTAACTGGAAAATAAAATGAGAAAAAAAAAATTCTCTCCAAGTGGAAAATGATTAAGAAATTAAGCAGACTTTTCGAAGAAGAGAGTCAAGTCAAAAAGCGATGGAATCTCCATAAATCAAGCAAGAGATGTCCCAAGAAAAAACTGTTGGTTCTCCAAGACAATAAATGGTCCAGGAAAATCAAAATTTTCAAAGGGATGGTCCATGATAGTTGAAACTTGAATTGAATGAGAGCTTTTCGAAGAAAAAGATGGAGAAAAGTTTTGAATGGTCCAAAACCACTCCAATATTCAATTTTCACTCCACCTAGCATCTCCTCCAAGGCAAACGGCTCCTCCTATTTGCACATAGCTCATCAAGGGATATGATTTTGTGGCCAGGGATCTAGCCGTTTTCCTCTTGGATCTAGACGCTTCCGCTCTGAGTGGGATATCCTCTCAGTTTTTCTATAAATTGAGCTTGAAGCTCCTCATTTTAACATCAATTGTAATACTTGAGCTACTGGCTAGTGAAGATCTAGTTCAGTTTTGTACTGGATATTTTTGTTGAATAATAAAGATACTTTTGGGGGCAAATGCTTTGTGGTGTTATTCTTCTACGTCTATGGTAAGAAAATTCTAATTTAAAAATTTTCTGATTTATTTGCTCTTAATGTTCTACTGGTGCCTAATTAAATTGTTATTTCCATTTGCCAGGGTTTGGATCTATTAATATACAATTATCTTGCATTGATATTTGGATTAGAGAACCACTCTAGATCTAGAAGCACTAGTGGGCTTCTGGTTGGACCCGTAGTCTTCTTTTTGATTGTGCTATCTAATCCGTTGTGGATCTAAGAATATCTCTTCGAAGTGTGTAGAGATCTATTTTTTGAATCAGATCTTGAGCATTGGGTAAGTTTTTGGTTTGATGAACCAAATCTCAAGCATATAGAAGTGGAAGAACCCACATTGAGTTCTTTCAAAGGTTTATCAAACGATTTATTTTAAAGAGAGCTTCCTTGCCATAACTTGAACATATCATTAATCTTCAGATCTATTTATTTATGTGCTTTATTTGTCATATCTAGCTATTTTAGAGCTTGTGTTTTGCTATGTGTTACTGCTCAAACTAGCAGGGGACCTCAAGGGGATTCCTAAAGGGAAAATGCTAGGCCAAGGGCAACCAATGGAGACTTAGCCCACTGTCACCTCAGCTAAGGCTCCCTTCTATTTACGAACTTTCACCGATGGGGGGCGACTCTGTATATTATGGAGTCATCGATAAAGGATAAATCAATGAATGGACATGAATGACCCAAATAATCACTTTCTTGAAAGAGCTTGAAGGATGGACTTTGCTTGCTTTCTAAGCAAGGTACAATGTCTTCTAGAGAAAGGAAGGGAGTGTTTCAAACTTTCAAGGTTAGGTTTATGGGATATGTCTTGTGAAGGAGTTTCCCAATCCCTAAAATCCTTGTTGAAATTGGTATCTTGGATGGTTCTTGAAGAATTGTCTTTTCAAAAGAGCGGGACCACACGAGACTAAGTGAACCCAGTCTAGGGTAGGAGGAAAGAGTATGGAAACCAATGATGTTCTTACCCTGGACTAAATGGGGGAAAGGATCAAAGAAATAATTTTCACTTGAAGGTGTTGAATTGATCTTATAAAGTACTAGCCTTGGGGATGCTAGGGCAAAGTTTGATTTCGGAGCTAAGGTTTGGATTTTCTCCCGACTCCACTGTTGGAATGACTTCAAAAATGGAGGAGGTCTTGAGGAGACACCAATGTAGGAGACCCTAGGAGATCGAACTTTTTGGAGGGATAGTTTGTCAAAAAAATGATGCCCTAGGTGACCCAACTTGGCTAAACCTGGGAAAAGGTGAAAAAGATGTGAGTTTAGGTGACCACCTCTTGGTAGATCAGTGCCTTAGTCTTGGGAGAATGGAGTCTATGATGAATATGAGTGAGGGCCTTTGGTTCTTGGTCAAGGTGGCCTCAAGACTACTTTTCTAGCCTTCTAGGTCAAAGACAAGCAATCTTGCAGCTTTTATACTTCGATGTGCAAAGGAGATGGCTTATCAAGGTCAATTCGTTGATAGAATTACCCCTAGGAGATTTCATTCACATTACATGGACCATACATTGAGAGATGCTATGATAGAGACAAAATTCCACAATTTAAAGCAGTAAATGCATGCAACAATTAGCCCTAAAAATAGCGAAAATCCCAGTCCAATGTATATGACAAAGTAAAACAAGAATAACAATAAAAGCACGTACTTACATGTAACAAAATATATCCAACCATCCATAATTGACAAAAGAGAAGCTCCAAGATAAGATAGACCAATATATACACATCAAAATTAATCCATAAAGCTCCAATTCATCCTCTAGAAAATGTGTGAAATTCTCAAGAGAGAAAAGATCCAATCCAAAGTGATGATGAGCAAATGAACTCATCTCACTTGTATTTATACACTAATGAGGAGTTCGAATTAGCCTCCTTGGCCTACATAAGCCCCAAAAAATAAAATAATGTTCTAATAATCTAACTTTTGGTGACAACCCATCAAACTAGCTCATAAGTGATAGAATAAGTCTCTCAAGGCGTCAAATAATAATCTATGCATGTCATAGGGCCCTTTAAGAGGCCTAATGAGGTCCATGGGTGCCATAATAAAGAGTAGGACCCTCAAAAGTGATGGACAAGGGGTTGGCCCCTTGTTCTCCAAACAATAAACCTGTGGTGCTCCCAATGGGTGTGGGGGCACAACAATAACTTCATGGGTCTCAAAATGGGTCGAGGATGCCTATAGATCGTTTGTAAGGGCTCTGATGATGGTGTAGGGGATGCTACATCATCCTACAAGTGTTGGGTTAGCTGTTAAGTGCATGGTACATCTCTGGGGCCGGCTGGGCAAAGGTGAACTTGGTGAACTGGATACATCATCCTAATGCATTAGGAGTATCTCGAGCATCTCTGATCATCCTCGGGGATCCATGGAGTGTTGTTTACTGTTGCGGAGGCCCATGGCTCTCAACACACTCCCTACATGTGACAATGTAGCCCTCTGGAGGATGAGGACCTCGTATAGGGAGACCAAACCCAAGATGGAGACCATCTGCAGTCTTTCATAATATCCAATGCGTCCCCTAGCCTTCTAGTACAACAAATCATTAGAGAAATCGAGTAAATGAGCTTACCAACCATAGACCACAGGTGGAGACTTCATAATGGCTTGCCCTTTCATAATGGGCTTTGGGATGTGCCAATGTCTCCTAAACTCCAAATGGGGTTAACCAAGTATCCTATTAGGTGCTTTCTACTTCTAAAGGGGATAATATGTTCAAGGTACACCCTTCAAAAGGTCGTGGCATGTGACAGATAGGTGAATGAAGTAGGGGATGAGAAGGGGTAGCCCGGGGCCACATTCTGGGGTACAAGCGTAGCTAATAAAAGGGAATCCCACACTTGGGTTTATAATGTATAGGAGAGAGCAATCGTGCTTGGGGCTCAAGAGGTAAGAGCATGATGCATAAAATATAGCAGTGAATACCCCTTTTTAATGTATGGCGGTTCATTGCCCACCAAGGGTTGGGACAATCATGGGTTCCTATATGATGAAGGAGGCTCATAGAACCTGTAGGAACGAGGGTGATGGCCATGATGATGGGGTAGAGCTCATGTATTGGCTTTTTTCCACGTGTTAAATGTGTTTGTTCCGATCAATTTTTGCATTTTGTGGTACATTTTCCTGTTGAATGTGGCCAAAGGTGCTTTGTCTTTCTTTCTAGCTGCATCAACATCCGGGGCATCATTCTAGGCCTAACCCAAGGTGTGGGCAAGGGGAAGGGGTAAGCTAACCCTTTGTGGACCCAGTGGAGGAATGTGTGTTAATTTTTCTGAATCTAACACATAAAAAATTCCTACTGCATTATCTGGTTTATTTCACCTACTTGTTTATTCCTTAACAAGTTATTTAACCATATAAATACTGAAAATAAGCACAAATGCAGTCTCAACTCATCTACAGATCATCAACTGAAATAACAGACAAACACACAAGGGACACTGTTATTTTTGGACAATTGTCCCCGGAAAAACCCAACTGGGGAAAACTGGTGCAACAGTTCTGAGGGTTTTATTATTAAGCAGCTTTCTTGAGTACAACTAGGGTGCCAAACTGGCTCACCCAACAAAGATCTCTATCTGGCAGTAATACCTCTCTTCGGAAGCAGATATTAAGCAACTCTGCTCCACGAAAATCCTCCCAACGCTTCTTTGAGGCTCGGCGTCAACCCTCCTGGCCTCTGTGTAGCCCTGGGACCCCTTGCGTCAGCCGTCTGCTCCTATGCGCTGGCTCTTTGGCCTTTTGCATCACCCACACAGGCCCTGCTAGCCTCTGCACAATCACTCTGGCCTTCTGTGTGGCTCCTACTAGCTCTGCGTAGCCTCCTCAATCACTATGTTGGTCCTCCGACACTATCTATGCCTCTCTACTTTGCATTTACTGCCCCTTGTTGCAACTCAGATCACTTGTTCGAATTTTCTCAGCAAACCCCACTCGAGAAAATCGAACTGACTGATCAATCTTTGTGTATCTCCAACTGACTCTCAAGCCTCCTCTTATACTTTTTCTGTTAAGTCTTCAACGGTCGAGATTAAATCTCTAATCAATGACTAAGATTAGATTTGGCTTGATCCATGTCATTTAGAACATTCTCACCCAATTTTATATTAATACCCATTAATATTTTACTTTTCTTAAGTTTAGACTTAGGAACTCCATTAAAAATATTAATTATTTTAATATCTCTCTAATTGGGTGGAATTTCCCCAAACCATTTCTGGGTCTTGGAGATCTCATGTGCTTTAGCCTCTCCACCAATTTTCATGGCTATAGCACATCTGATGCTACCCCAAATCAACACTCCCTCTTAGCGAGGAATGTGCTCTAGTAATGCTCCGCCACTGAACATCACCCTGATCATCTGGCACCGGTACCTGTGATGATGCTTGGCCTACTATCCAACATCCTTTGCGCTGTTGCCTCCTGTACTTTTGCCCATGGCTCTACCACTGCCACTACTACATCTGTACTGCAGCTCCCTTTGCATTCGTGCTGCTGCTGGTCCTTCCTCCCAACACTGCATCTGCACTGTAGCTCTCTCTCGACATGCTGCATCGTGCTGCCCATAGCACTACCACTGCTATTGCTGTACTGCAACTCCGTTATTGAGATGTAAGTAACTGATCTACCCAACTACTGACATCCTTCTCAGGCTAGAAGCCCTCTGATGCTGAAGCTACCCTTGCTGCTATCCTGTGCTCCCTCTGTTGCCTCTGCGCTGCTGCAGCACCTCTGTGCCTCTCGCACTGCTGCAACCACCTCTGTGCCTTTCTGCATTGCTGCAACCACCTTTGTGCTTCGCACTGCTGCAACCCTCACTGCGCTGCCAGAGACCACTGCACTCTAGCACTGCCTTGTCGCTCCATCCGCATCTTGCTTCTACTGATATCTGTCATCCTGCTACTGTCTCTCGGGGCTCCTGTAGCCAGATATGATCAAAGAGTTTGGGTACCTCAAGGATCCTACCCCACATCTTCTCTAGCCCTCTTGACTACAGCTCGATGTCACCCCACCTCTTCTCTAGAGGTGCATGAGCACTCATGGCACAGTGGTCATCCGTTTCGACTTCTTTCTCCGCCTTACTCTGAGCTGCCTTAGAGTTAGAAGCCTCTCCCTTATTCTTTTTCGTTGGACACTGGGTTGCATAATGACCCAGCTCCCCACAATGGAAGCACTTTACCTTGGAGATGTCCTTCTTCTTCCTCTTTCCCTGTTGTCCCGTAGATGCCAGAGTTGCATCCTCCCCCTCTTTCTTGATTCAACCTCCTTTGCTATTGCTTCCCGCCTTGGTCAACCCTCTCATCTCTTCTTCGCGAAGAGCTGCCCACATCTCTTCCAATCTTGGAAGAGTAGCTCTGCCCAAAATGCTTTGGACAAATGTCTCCCAATCCTCAGAGACTGCATGTAAGGCAGTCCTCACCATGAACTCTTGATCTAGCGTGGCCCATATGAAAGTAAGTTGGTCTTGAATCTCTTGCAACCTGCTAAGGTATAGATCTATTTGCTCCCCCTTCTGCATCTGATACGACTGCAGTTGATTCTCCAGTAGCATATTCCTTTGCACAGAAGTGCTCTGATACAATGTTAACAAAGTATCCCACATCTCCATTGTCGTGTTCTTCTCGACAATAAGTTGTACTACATGATCGTTGACCCCATTAAGGATTATGCACTTTGCCTTCGCCATTGCATCTTCATACCTCTCATTATCAGCTGGGTCAACTGGGATAGCCACAGTTCTCAAGGCGAAGCCCTTGATGCGATGTCTATGTAGAACAGACAGGATCCTGGCCTTCCAGATGAAAAAGTTGGATGCCCCCTCCAACTTGTCTTGATCCCTCAGTCCTTTCATTGCCATTTTCGCTTCTTTATTGGACTCCTTCTGAGTCTTGACTTCCCTCCTGGAAGTTCTCTCCTAGACTCCCTCTGAGTCACGATTTCCCTGCTGGAAATCTTCCTGCCAACTGTCAATTCGCTCCTCTCTGATCCTCTTTGCAACTGCAACTCGGATTTGGATTTCTTGGCTAGAAATCCCTCAAGGCAACGACCCCCTCTTCCTTGCTTTTGTCCTGTTAGGTACTGTTCTGCTTCGACAGCAACAACACCCCACCAACTTCCCAATCCACAATCTGCCCACAGCTCCCTAGGCCCCTGCAGCTGAAGAAACTGAGCCTCTTAGCTCTACGCAATCCCGGCAAGGCTGAATCACTCCTCTGGCCAACTGCGTCAATCCTACATGACTGAGTAGGATGACGTGGCTCTTCGTGAGCCTCTTCTGCCTCTCTCTGCCTCTGCGCTGGCCCTCTCTCTGGTTCGAAATGATGACGCAGGTCCTCTACGTCACTCCTTCTCTGTTGCCTTCTGCTTAGGAACAACTCTATCTCTCGGGACAGCTGTTTTTGCTACAAATTTTCTGATTTCAGCTGGTGCCTTTAGTTCTCCTGTGATCTGCAACGCTTTGATACCATGTTGATTTTTCTGATTCTAACACATCAAAAATTCCTACTGCTTTATTTGGTTTATTTCACCTACTTGTTTATTCCTTAACGAGTTATTTAACCATATAAATACTGAAAATAGACACAAATGCAGTCTCAACTCATCTATAGATCATCAACTGAAATAAAAAACAAACACACAAGGAACACCGTTATTTTTGGACAACCGTCCCCAGAAAAACCCAACTTGGGAAAATCGGTGCAACAATTCTAAGGGTTTTGTTATTAAGTAGCTTTCTTGAGTATAACTAGGGTGCCAAATTGGCACACCCAATAGAAATCTCTATTTGGCAGTAATACCTCTCTTCAGAAGTAGATATTCAGCAAGTCTGCTCCATGAAAATCCTCCCAACGCTTCTCTGAGGCTCTGCGTCAGCCCTCCTAGCCTCTGCGTAGCTCTGGAACCCCCTGCGATTCATCCCTCTGCTCCTCTCGCTGGATCTCTAGCCTTCTGAGTCCCACGCAGGCCCTGCTAGCCTCTACGCAGTCACTCTGGCATTTTGCGTGGCTCCTGCTAGCTCTGCATAACCTCCTCAATCACTGCGCTGGTCCTTCGACACTATCTTTGCCTCTTTGCTATGCACTCACTACCCCTCGGTGCAACTCAGATCACTTGTTCGAATTTTCTCAACAAACCCAGCTCGAGAAAATCGAATTGATTGATCAATCTTGGTGTATCTCCAACCCTCAAGCCTCTTATACTTTTTCTGTTGAGTCTTCAACGACCGAGATTAAATCTCTAATCAACGACTAAGCTTAGATTTGGCTTGATCCATGTCATTTAAAACATTCTCATCCAGTGTTATATTAATACCCATTAATATTTTAATTTTCCTAAGTTTAGACTTAGGAACTCCATTAACAATATTAATTATTTTAATATCTCTCTAACCGAGTGGAATTTTCCCAAACCATTTATGGGTTTTGGAGATCTCATGTGCTTTAGCCTCTCCACCAATTTTCATGGCTAGAGCACATTCGATGTTACCCCAAATCAACAATGTGGACCCAGGTGGGAGAAATGATGAATGGGGTAATAGTAAGGGAAAAGAGGGTAATATAAGTGGATAAGGGAGCGGGACTTTATAACCAAAATTGGGGTTTCCTGTGAAATACCATTCTTAAAGCCAAATGGTCAGTAAAAGAGATCCCATGGGACTAGAATGCAAGGTTAATATCCACAAGGGACCTAGGGGACAAGGGCACAAACCTAACCCATTCTTTCTGTCGAATCCCCCCATTAATATATGCCTAGAAGTGTCTATGATAATCAAACTACAATACTAAATTACCAAATCACAAGGCATACCTTTAGGTTCAAGAGGCCCACCTTCAAACATACGATCATGGCAGATGGGCGAGAGACTACATGGCTAGCTAAGGTGGCAGAGAAATGGCACAATGAGTTAGCTGGTGGCTGGTGGCTGAGGACCATCTTGGAGAAAAAAATTCTCCTAGGGATAGCATCCACAAAATGGTGGGTAACATCTGGCTCCAACTGGGATGTGATCTCTCGAAGAAATGGGTGAAGCTTCTCGAACGAGAGGTCACGAGAACTCCAACAATCTCTTGGTTACCATAGACCTGTCACTTGCACACATAATAGATGGAAAGACACGGGGTAACATGCTTTCACAGCGTCTCATGATCGCACATGCTATATGTCAGGGAATAAAATAAAAAATGAAATATGCGAATATGCATCTATCTACCATGAGAAAGATCAAATGACGTTAATTCTAATGCGAAAATGAGCATGCAAATGCATCCTATCCTAACATGCATATGACGAAGCTATTATTAAGTGTAATCATAAAGCCAGTGCAACCAACATATCATCAAGTCAATATAAATATGTCGGCCTATATGATCACTCATGCAACAAATCCCAAAGCGAATGCAAACCCGAACACATGGAGGATGTTGTGGGCAGGAGGTGGGAAAATATGATGCCCACACATGGATGATTTTGTGAGAAGAGGTAAGAAAAGGATTTAATCTATACCATGAGATCTTATCTTGCAACCACAATATGGAGATGTCAACAACCAAGCTCATAAACTTTTGATGGATGGCAATCTCTGGCATATCACTTCCACCATTGCCCTTATTATGTACGTCATGGCTTATGGCCTTCATTGGGTTGTGATTAGTAGGAAAGTGAGGCCGACGAGATGGAGAAACACAAGTAGGTTGCACATGATGATTACACTAGAGAGGGGAGACAATTGGAGCGATCCAAACCCCGAGGGTGTGTCCAAGGAGGAAAAGTATAATCAATGAATGGCTTTTCCTTGACACTATAATCGAGATGGGGGAAGGTATCACAGTTACTTGAGTTCATATGACTAGGGGTGAGGGAATCACTTGATGAAGACACAAAATGATGACTTGATCCAAAAAAGGATCCTGGATAAACCTCTAAGTCTAAAAGACTTCATATAAGAGGTAAAAGGTGCCAAATGGTACAAATCCTTTGTAATCAGAGGAAAATGAAAGTTGCAGGCTGCTCCTAGAAATAGTCTCATTGCAGATATTTTCTCATTCTGAATCTAACGCAACTTGAATGGACGAAAACGGATTTCAGATGAAGAAGTTACCATGAATAGAAGCTCTCCTTGTTCTTTGAGAAAGAGGCTAAAAACATGAGAAAAAAACGAAATAAGGCATATCGGAGGCAATAAACAGGAACCGTCGGATCTGGCCTGATCAACGATCCAGATCCGATCGACAATCGCAATCGGCGGTGTAGTCAGCGGATATCGGCGGCATAATACACGAAGGGACCAGGCCGATGCGATACCGCGATCGCCGATATTGGCGGATCGCAATCGGTGTTGGCATAGACCCTATTATATGAAGATGCCTCAGACTTGTGCGATCTGCGATTGCAACTTGTCTCATCGCAGTATCGCGTTGGAACAACACATTGGTGCAGGGCCACATATGTTATATATATACGATGCATTCAGTCGGACCCGATGGAAAAATAGGCGCTATCTCATAAGATTTGAGATCCGCCAAATGCCATTTTTCAATGTATTAACGCATATTTCGTTATTTAACGAAACACAAAGGGACGGGCCATTTCGATATGCGATGGCGACCTACAAGCGGACCCGATAGCAGAATAAGGTGTATTTAAGGACTTTTGAAGTCCGAGACATAGTGTTTTGGCAGATTTTCTCCGTTTAAAATACATTTTTCCCTGTGTTAACGGAGAGCGGCTGTTTCAGGAGTTGCAAAGGCCCGAGGCACTCTTACGTTACAGAAATGGTGGTCACCTCCCCTTTTAGCGTTAAGCAATGATTGTATAATGCCTGGAAGAGGGATTCGAAGCAGACAGAGGCTGGGGAGACCGAGAGACGAGAATCTGAAACCAACAGATAGCGCCGATTTGGCTTTTCAGTCCATGAATGTCAAAGATTGTTGGCTGCTGAGTTGTTGATGGTGGCTGAGTTGTTGTTTGTTGCTGAAGCCGAGCACAAGCAGGCAACGCTGAGACAGCAACGCAGAAGCAAAAGAGCAGCTAAGGGAGCCTTTGGGGTTACTTGAAGTTCAAGTGAAAAGCCAGAGAACTGAAGGTTGCAGAAGGCAGAAAGAAGCCAGAGCCGAAGAGCCAGAGAGTCAGAGCCAGAGCCAGAGCTAAGAGCCCAAACCAGAGCCAAAGAGCCAGAGTTAGAGCCAAAGAGCCAAAGAGCCAGAGCCAAGAGCCAAAGAGTCAGAGCCAAGAGCCAAGAGCCAGAGCTTCGAGAGCCAGGGGATTAAATGGTGTCTGAACCCACTGTTTTTGTGCAAAACAACAGGAGTTGGGCCAAGAGCTTGTAAAAAAAAGACTTACACCATAATCCTAGAGAGCCTAGTTAAGTTGACTAGAGCTCACGAAGATGTAGCCCAAGAGTTGTGGGTGAACTCCTAATTAATACTGTCTCATGTGTTTGTTTTACTGCTACATTGTTCACTGTTATATACATTTATGTATATGTTCAAGCACATTTAAATATCAGCATACACAACAGATTTTAAAGCTTATGCCTATATTTTCAAGCATTTCTTAATTCCGCATTTGTTAATCATTAATGACTTGGGAATATTCAAGCTTTGGAAGTGGGAGAGGCTCTTGTAAGCTACACAAGAAGCCTAAGAGCCCCATTTTCAGATCATGACCAATAGGAAAAAGGGAGGAAGAAATATTGTACTCAACAAGTTTTGCCTTCCCAAAATCATAATCTAAAGGCTCAAGTGATTTGAACATAGAATCATACTCATGAGAAGTGGGAGCCTTATCAAATTCCTTAGTATCAAAGATTAGGTCTCTCCTAAAAGGAAAATTAATCACTTCCAATTGCCCCTCTTTATGCAAAGGAAAATGAAGATTCTCCTTCCCAAGGGTATCAATGGATATGTCATCATAAATAGTGTCGAAGGGGAAGGGAAGACCATGTTGATTTGGGGTAGCATCAAATGTGTTTTAGGCCTCAAATTTTGTAGGGAGGTTTGGGCACATGTATTCCAAAGAATCCAAACAACATTTTGGGGAATTCCACCCAGAAACAATTTTATTAAAATAATTAATGTTTTTTAATGGGACCCTATGTCTAAACTTAGGAAGTTAAAAATATTAATGGGTATTAGTCTAATTGTGGGTGTAACTTTTAGAAGAAGACGAGGATCAAGCTAAAATGATCGTAGTCATTGATTAACTTTAATCTGGGTCTTTGAATGTCAACGAAAAGATTATTTAAGGGAGCTTGAGGGTCATTTGGAAGACACATCGAGAGATCAAGATATCGAACTTTTGAAGTGAGAAGTTCTCAGGAGGAAGTTCTGATCGAGGAGATTTCTTGCAGTTGAGGGGCAGGGATAACATCCAGAGAGAGAGATTTTTTCATCGGGAGAATCATCAACAGAGAGAGGTAGAGAGTGATCCAGCAGCTCTCACGCAGAGGTTGACGCAGGGCCATGAAGGGCCACGCAAGGGGTGAGAGAGAGTCCGAAATTTTGCTGGGCAGAGTCAGTTTCAGAAGCCGGGAGCTGAGGTGTGAGACCAAGAGGCTGAAAGCAGTGACTTCATGCAGCAAATCGATTAGTAGGCTGGGTGACACAGTGCCTAGAGGAGTTGACGCAGGGACTGCGTGTGTAGAAATTTCACCTGTAGAACAAACCGATATATGCAATGTCCTAAAGCATAATACTTGTTCTACTTCTACAAAACATTAAGCGGAAGCATAATCAAATTCATGAGCAACATCAAGT
>APFE031173036.1:108849-168516 GCA_000404065.3 Pinus taeda
ACTGACATGCAACAGTTATCCATGAGTGAATCCTCAGTTATCTAAAATAATAGTTGTCACATGCATGCAAGCAATAACAAACTATATTTTATTATTTTAACAACTTGTTAAAATAATATAACTGGACTTGACTAGTTAGAGTAAGTCAACTGATTCTTTCATTATAGAACTCATACTTATTCCCTCAATCAGTGGAGGAAATAATAAATTAAGGATAAATTCCTCAATCAATGGGACAACTCATGTGCATGCTCACAAAGACTTCAAATTCAAATTTCCTTAACTAATTAACTCAACTGAATTAATTAATTAATACTTCCAACTGCTGTTAAGACCAAAATTAATTTTACTTCCTATAGATAGATTAGGGACTGCTATAAATAGGTAGGGACCCAGAAATGCTATTTTTAGAACTTTCTATTTTTAGCAGTTTCACCTCTCACCCAATGTGGCCAATGACCTCACTGGCCAAACTACTATTTTTAGACATGCTATTTTTAGCAGGTCTATTTTTAGCACATTCTAAATTTAACATTTCTTGTTGCACATTTTTCAACAACACGGAGACAACATAGGGCTTGCCAGAGGCACCTTATCTAGTGATCAGATCAGCCGAGATTTTTCTTAGTGATTGTGTGAGGTAATCTCACAAATCTTTCTGTCAGTATTTCTCTCTGTAACTGAATAATCCGTGAGGTATTCAGAGATATATTTAGAAATTGCTACTTCATAATAATAATAAACCTTCAGAGTTGCTGCACCGATTTTCCCGCATTGGGTTTTTCTGGGGACATTTGTCCAAAAATAACGGTGTCTATTGTGTTGTATTTTTCTTTCTTGCTCAGTCTCTTGTTTCCGCATAATATTTAATTAAGTGAAGGCCACAATGTATGTATTACGATATTTGCCGTAGGAAACTGCAAGTAACTTGTTGAAAGGAATTTAACAAATAGGAGTAATATCATCAGTTGCTGCAGTAGGGATTCCGGTTGAGGAATTTTCACATGGTATTGGAGTTGTAGTTGAAGCAAGAAGAGCAAAGCCGGTAGATCCAACGCTGAACAAAAGAGGGAGTTCGAAAAAGCTGCAGGAAGCAGCAGTTCAAAACCCCAAAAGGTTTCCGTAGTTCTTAGCTGAAGGGCTGAAATTTCGAGGCAGTCTCTCTCTGAGTGAGTCGACGGAGATAAAAACTCCTAGTTCAAATTTTTTCCGGGGCAGAGGGAGCAGCGCAGAAGCCTCAGCATGAGGAGAGCTGGTGGGACGCAAATTTTTTTGTAGGCAGTTTGTTGGGTAGAAAATCGTTAGAAGAAAGAGGAGAAGCACAACTGAGGGAATTTCTTCCTCAGAGAATTCCTAGCCAAGGAATTCAACTCTCTAGAGCTGAGCAACAACAAGGGGCAACAGTTTTACTAGCTCCAACAGGGAGTGCGTAGGCTATCCCAACAACATCACAAAGGAGAGAGGAGGCTATTCGACATTTCTATTTGGCAGAGATGGAAGCCGCATCTCCAGGAGGGAGGTGGGGAGATTTGGAGTTGTAGTTCGAAAGAGCTATAGATGGGCAGGATCCTTGAGGAGCCCACCTCTTGGATCAATTCCTTGGTATGGGAGCCCAGATCAGAGGTAGCAGGATGGACTAGTGTTGGATGATGCCGAGGAGTGTCGGAAAGACAGTTGCAGTGGCTAGGAGCGCCAGAGGCTGAACAACGCAGAGCAGAGTTGGCAACAGTGCAGATGGCACAAATTAGAGGTGAGCAGCAGCATATTTGATTCAGAGGGTCAACGTAGAGACTAGCAGCAGTCAGGCTCCAACATTCACGTGGTATCATACTGAACACAATTAGTTTAGTAATTTTGGATTTTTTCCGTCACTGATGGAGTAGCAGTGATAGTTTGTAGTGCAGTAGTAGTTGGCAGTGGCAGTGCTAGTAGCAGCACAGATGCAACACTTGAGAGGGAGTTGTAGTATAGATGCAGTGTTGACAGTGGCAGTGTCAGCAACAGTACAATTGTAGCAGATAATGAAGCATGACCCGTATTAGAACTTGCGTTTAAGACTTGAACTTGGCGGGTATCTTATAGAACCCTTCTACCTGTATAAGACCCACGGGTATTCTATAAGACTCGTATAGAACCCATTGAGCCTCAAAAGGCACAAAATGTTCAAGTGTTTTTTTTTTTGGAAATGAGGTGGAGGGAAAGGGAAATTGGAGGGAAGAAATTGCTTTATAAGCACCGCTCTCCCTTCCATTTGTCATTCACTTGTCATTCGAGTGTTTGGCTAATTTGTATAAGTGTCGAGTGACTCCATTGCACAGTGAAGGAGCTCTTGGAGGAGGCTAAATGAAGCTTCATCAGATCAGACCCAACTTCAGGTAGGCTTCATGAACCTTGTTTGAATGTTTTCCATGTAATTTTTTTGTATTCAATTTAGTTTTTTATTTTTATTTTTATTTTTTTGTTTTATGATTGGTCCTGTGGCTGACTTTCTTAGCCACACAGGGCCATTGTGTGGTTAAGAAACTCAGTCACAAGGCCAAAAAAATTTGCAAATTAAAAAAAAATTCAAAACCCAAAAAAAAAGATAAAAAAATTCTTCCTGATTTTGTCACCATGCCACCAAAAGGTTTTAGAAAGTCTCGTGATCTGGCATGGGCACATGGTCAACGAATCATTACCGGTAATGGCCACCATGTCAAGTGCAATTATTGCAATGCCACAATGCATGCAGGCAAAAACAAGCTAAAATACCACCTAGCCAGAATTTCTGGGAATGGCGTGGGATGTTTTCAAAATTGCCCTGATGAAGTCACTATTGAAATGGTAGTTGCTTTGGAAACCATTAAAGAAGAAAGTATTAAGAGGGAAAAAAGGGATGAGATTGTTGGGATAGGTAGATCTTCATCTCAGAGTGAAACACAGATTCAAAGTCTAGGTATTGGTAACTCCTCTTCAAGTGTTGTGGCAAACAGGAGTATAACCTCTTCTTTCTTTAGTCCTCGTACAACTCTAGGATCTCAACCAACCTTGGATAGTTTTAATGAAAAAAAGAGGAAGGAGTTAGATATGGCATTGAGGAGGTTTTGGTACCATAACAATATTTCATTCAACTATGCAAAGTCTTATTTTTTTCAGCCCATGGTGGATGCCATTGCAAGTGCTGGCCTTGGATACAAAGCCCCATCTTATAATGTACTTAGGGGGAAAGAGCTAGATGAGGAGCTTGAGTGTGTCAAGGAACAATTGGAAAGCATTAAAAGCTCATGGAAATTTACAGGTTCTACAATTATATCGGATGGGTGGACAGGTCAGAGGGGCAGAACAATAATAAATTTTGTTGTCGCTTGCCCTAAAGGAACCATGTCCCTAAAATCCATTGATGCATCTGCAAATGTAAAGATGCACATTTGATTTTTTCATTGTTGGTTGATGTGGTGGAGGAAGTTGGAGTTACAAATGTTGCCCAAGGAATCACAGACAGTGCAACAAATTATGTGGCAGCTAGAAGGTTGCTTTGTGCCAAATATCCCACCATTTTTTGGACTCCATGCGCTGCCCATTGCATAGACTTGATGCTAGAGGACATTGGGAAGTTAGAGTGGGTTCAAGATGTTGTGCAAGAATGCAAGCAAATTGCCAAGTATATTTATAATCATGCTTGGCTGTTGAACCTTATGAGGGAATTCACACAGGGTGAGCTTAGTCACCCAGTTGTCACATTGTTTGCTACAAACTTTCTTTCCCTCCAAAGCCTTTTGTATGAGTACCAAGCTTTGAGAAGAATGTTTTGTAGCCAACGATGGGTATTTTGGAAAGATAGCACAAAACCAGAAGCATTGTTTGCGAAAGCATCTGTATTTGGTGATAGTTTGTGGGACAAAGTCACTGAGATTGTCAGCTTCACTGAGCCCCTTGTGAAAGTCTTGATATTGATGGATGGAGAGAAACTTGCAATGGGATATATTGATGAGGGCATGGACAGGGCTAAAGATGCCATCAAGAATTTCTAGAAGGGAAATGAATCTAAATATCTCCCTATATGGCAAATTATTGATTCCAGGTGGGACATGTAACTACATTCACCATTGCATGTAGCAGGAGCATATCTCAATCCGAGCTTATTATATAATGATGGGTCTAGCATTCAAAGAGATCTCGAGGTGATGAGAGGTGTCATGATATGCATTGAGAAGATGTTCCCGAATCAAGATAATCAGGACAAAATCAACATACAATGCGATATGTACAAGGAAGCATTTGGCATGTTTGGGTTCAGTTCTAGCCAATGTCTCAAGGACAAGAAAATGCCTTGTAAGTGAAAATTGTTAGAACTTAGCTTGTAATTTTGCTAGTTCTCTTTTATATGTTTGCCATTGCACACTGATAATATTTGTTGTTATTTTTTTACAACTCATTGGTGGATAGATTGTGGCACTGAGGCACCACAATCACAAGAATTCACCATCAGAGTTCTGAGTCAACCCTGGAGTGCTTCTTCTGGTGAGCGCAATTGGTCAATGTTTGAGCACATCCACAACAAAAAGAGAAACAGGTTGGAGCATGAGAGGTTGGAGAAGTTGGTTTTCATCTACTACAACCTTCGAATGCTCACAAAACAAGTGCAACCAAAGGATATAGATCCAATTTTATTGGATACTATTGATTTAGAGTTTGATTGGGTTGTGGAGGAGTCCCATGATTTGAGTTGGCTTGATCAAGACACTGAGAACCTCTAGGGCTTATTGTAGGCATAGTTGTCCATGAGTGATGAGACTCAAGATTTTTATGAACTTACGAGACAATCATTTATCATTTATGACATATGTTTTTGAATTTTGAGCTTGCTGACATTTTTTATTTTAATTATGGAATCATGAGTCCTTTTCTTATTCAGTATCTAAATGTGTTGCTTACAAAAATCGAACATGTTATGTTGTAATTTTATAGATATGAGATGATGTTATGAATTATTGCATATATTGTGGCTTTTATAACTTATAAGGATTGGAATTGTCATTAGTTTCTTTTTTGTGCTTAAAATTTACCATATTTTAACATTTTTGTGTATTTTGACGAGTCTTATAAGGGTCGTTCCCGAGTCCTATATGAGTCAACGAGTCAATGTCGTGATGAGTCTTATATGAGTACGAGTCGTGCAACATTGGCAGAAACAACTCAGAAGTTGGTGGACAACATGTCAGACATTAGTAGCGCAGAGGACGATGCTTCAAAGTCAAAACAGTATGCAACAACGTATATTGCTAGAGCACATTCCTCGCTAAGAGGGAGTGTTGATTTGGGGTAGCATCGGATGTGCTCTAGGCCTCAAATTTTTCAGGGAGGCTTGGGCACATGTATTCCAAAGAACCCAGAAAGCATTTTGGGAAATTCCACCCACAAACAATTTTATTAAAATAATTTATATTTTTTAATGGGACCATAAGTCTAAACTTAGGAAATTAAAAATATTAATGAGTATTAATCTAATTGTGGGTGTAACTTCTAGAAGAAGATGAGGATCAAGCTAAAATGATCTTAGCCATTGATTAGCTTTTAATATGCGCTGTTGAATGTCAACGAGAACATTATTTAAGGGAGCTTGAGGGTCATTTGGAAGACACACCGAGAGATCAAGAGATTGAATTTTTAAAGTGAGAAGTTTTCAGGAGGAAGTTCTGATTGAGGAGATTTCTTGCAATTGAGGGGCAGGGATAGCATTCGGAGAGAGAGAGAGAGAGAGAGAGAGAGAGAGAGATTTTCTCAGTCGGAGAATCATCAACAGAGAGAGGCAGAGAGTGATCCAGCAACTCTCACGCAGAGGCTGACGCAGGGCCATGAAGGGCCACGCAAAGGGTGATAGAGAGTCCAAAATTTTCCCAGGCAGAGTCAGTTTCAGAAGCCGGGAGCTAGGGTGTGAGATCGAGAGCTTGAGAGCAGTGACTCTGGGCAACAAATCGATCAGCAGGTTGGGTGACGCAGTGCCTAGAGGAGTTGACGCAGGGACTGCGTGAGGACTGTGCAGAGATAGCGTAGGGCCTGCCAGAGGCACCTCATCCAGTGACCAAATTAGCCAGGATTTTTCTCAGTGATTGTGTGAGGTAATCTCACAAATTTGTCTGCCAATATTTCTCTCTGTAACTGAATAACCCGTGAGGTATTCAGAATTTTCTACTTCATAATAATAATAAACCCTCAGAGTTGCTACACAAGTTTTCCCGCATTGGGTTTTTCTAGGGACATTTGTCTAAAAATAACGGTGTCTATTGTGTTGTATTTTCTTTCTTGCTTAGTCTCTTGTTTTCGCATAATATTTAATTAAGTGAAGGCTGCAGCGTCTGTATTACGATATTTGCCGTAGGATTCCGATTGAGGAATTTTCATAGACCAATCTCATCCTCATCCTCCTTGTCGGTGTCGTAAATGGGAGCACTATCAAATTGAGGACCAACAACTTCCCATTTCTCCCTTTCAATGTGGAAGTAATCTTCAATGTCATCTTTCAAGGGGTTAATGGGGTCAGCTTCCTCAAAGTTCTCAAAAGCATAATCATTAGAAGTAATATCCTTGAGAAATGTAAGGTTGGTCTCAATTTCACCTTCCATAGACTCATTCTTCCCAACATGTGTGTTCTCAAAATCATCCTTCTCACCATGCGGAACCAACGAGTCTTCCTGCTCATTACTTAGATTCTCAATGTCTTGATGATGCCCGATGAGGGCTTCGTCTTGGATGCTTAATGTAAGGTATACTCGAAAGTGACTAAGAAAGCAATCAACGAACTCCTCAGATGAGATGCTCTTGGGTTCATGATCATGTAGCCATGAGTTGTGACCACCGAGAGATCCCATGAACAATAACATTAGGACATCTTGGGGAATCACTTTCTCCTTTGAAGTATATGCATTGAGTCTTTCTACATGGTTAATTGTGGAGAGTGGATCACCATCAAACACGGGCACCCAGCGTAGCATCCTTCCCACGACATGATTAGGGCGCCCAGGGATGCTAGCAATGTCCAAAGCGGGAAATTTATCAAAGAAAGACAACCTATTTGAGATATGCATGAAAAATATGTAGGAGTTGCTAGGGTGAATTTAAAGATGCCTAGAAAAATGTTTGCTTCATCCTACAAGCATCAACCTTAAAGTTCAATGAAGAACTAGGGCTTTGTTCTTCCAATGGAGTCACCAAAAATCTTATGTCAATATGTCGTATGCGGAGCAAAACACACGTTTTGTGTCCCTGGAAACGACGCCAAAATGTTACCACTCAAACTAGCAGGGGACCTAAAGGGGATTCCTAAAGGGAAAATGCTAGGCCGAGGGCAACAAATGGAAACTTAGCCCACTGTTACCTCAACTAAGGCTCTCTTCTATTAATGGAATTTCATCGATGGGAGGAAATTCGGTATATTATGGAGTCATCGATGAAGGATAAATCAATGAATGGATATAAGTGACCCAAATAATCCCTTTCCCCGAAGAGCTTGAAGGATGGAGCTTGCTTGCTTTCTAAGCAAGGTACAATGTCTTATAGGGAAAGGAAGGGAGGATTTGAGCGTTAGGTTTATGGGATATGACTTGTGAAGGAGTTTCCCAATCCCTAAAATCCTTGTTGAAATTTGTATCAGGGATGGTTCTTAAAGAATTGTCTTTTCAAAGGAATGGGACCACACGGGTGAAAGTGGACCCAGTCTAGGGTAGAAGGAAAAAGTATGGCTACCAATGATGTTCTTACCCTAGACTAGATGGGGGAAAGGATCAAAGAAAGAATTTTCATTTGAAGGTGTTGAATTGATCCTATAAGGTACTAGCTTTCGGGATGCTAGGGCAAAGTTTGATCTCGAATCTAGGGCTTGGCTTTTCTTCCGACTCCACTATCGGAATGGATTCAAAATTGGAGTAGGCATTGAGGCGACATCAAAGCAGAAGACCCTAGGAAATCGAAATTTTTGGAGGGATAGTTTGTCGAGAAAATGATGCCCTAGGTGACCCAACTTGGCTAGATTCGGGAAAAGGTGAAAAAGATGTGATTTTAGGTGACCACCTCTTGGTAGATCAATGCCTTAGTCTTGAGAGAATGGATTCTATGATGATTATGAGTGAGGGTCTTTGGTTCTTGATCAAGGAGGCCTCAAGACTACTTCGCTAACCTTCTAGGTTAATGACAAGCAATTTTGCAGCTTTTATACTTCGATGTGCAAAGGAGATGGCTTATCAAGGTCAATTCGTTGATAGAATTACCCCTAGAAGATTTCGTTCACATTACATGGTCCATACATTGAGAGATTCTGTGATAGAGACACAATTCCACAATTTAAAGCAGTAAATACATGCAATAATTAGCCCTAAAAGTAGCAAAAATCCCAGTCCAATGTATATGAAAAAGTAAAACAAGAAAAACATTAAAATCATGTAACAAAATATATCCAACCATCCAAAATTGATAAAAGAGAAGCTCCAAGATAAAATAGACCAATATTCACACATCAAAATTCATCCATAAAGCTCCAATTCATCTTCTAGAAAAAGTGTGAAATTCTCAAGAGAGAGAGAAAAGATCCAATCCAAAGTGATGATGAGAAAATGAACTCATCTCACTTGTATTTATACACTAATGAGGAGTTCTAATTAGCCTCCTTGGCCTACATAAGCCCCAAAAAATAAAATAATGTTCTAATAATCTAACTTTTGGTGAGAAGCCCACCAAACTAGCTCACAAATGATAGAATAAGCCTCTCAAGAGGTCAAATAATAATCTATGCATGTCGTAAGGCCCTTTAAGAGGCCTAATGAGGTCCATGTGTGCCATAATGAAGAGTAGGACCCTCAAAAGTGATGGGCAAGGCGTTGGCCCCTTGTTCTCCAAACAATAGACTTGTGGTGCTTCCAATGGGTGTGGGGGCACAATAATAACCTCATGGGTCTCCAAATGAGTCGTGGATGCTTGTAGATCGTCTGTAACGGCTTTGATGATGGTGTAGAGGATGCCACATCATCCTACAAGTCCTGTGTCAGTTGCCAAGTGCATAGTACATCTTTGGGGCCGGCTAGGCAAAGGTGACCCAGGTGCACCATCCTCGTCCAATGGGAGTATCTTGAGCATCTATGATCATCCTCAACGATCCATGGAGTGCTGTTTATTGTTGTGGAGGCCCATGGCTCTCAACACACACCCTACATGTACCAATGTAGCCCTTTGGAGGATTAGGACCCCGTATAGGGAGACCAAACCCAAGATGAAGACCATTTGCAATCCTGCATAAGATCCAATGCATCCCCTAGTCTTCTAGTACAACAAATCATTAGAGAAATCGAGTAAATGAGCTTGCCAACCATGGACCACAGGTGGAGACTTCATAATGGCCTGCCCTTCCATAATGGGCTTTGGGATGTGCCAATGTCTCCTAAACTCCAAATGGGGTTAACCAAGTATCCTATTAGGTGCTTTCTACTTCTAAAGGGGATAATATGTTCAAGGTACACCCTTCAAAAGGTCGTGGCATGTGACAGATAGGTGAATGAAGTAGGGGATGGGAAGGGGCAAGCTTGGGCCACATTCTGGGGTACAAGGGTAGCTAATAAAAGGGAAGCCCACACTTGGGTTTATAATGTATAGGAGAGAGCAATTGTGGTACATGAGGTGCCCCGACCTTGATTTTTCCACCCTTTTTTATATGCCTTTTGCCTTTTTATGTTTTTATTTGATTAACTGTTTGGGGTTCAAGAGGTAAGAGCATGATGCATAAGATATAACAGTGAATACTCCTTTTTAAGGTATGGCGGTTCATTGCTCGCCAAGGGTTGGGACAATCATGGGTTCCTATATGATGAAGGAGGCTCATAGAACCTGTAGGAACGAGGGTGATGGCCATGATGATGGGGTAGAGCTCATGTATTGGTTTTTTCCCACGTGTTAAATGTGTTTGTTTTGACCATCTTTTGCATTTTGTGGTACATTTTCCTGTTGAATGTGGCCAAATGTGCTTTATATTTCTTTTAGCTGCATCAACCTCCCGGGCATCATTCCAGGCCTAACCTAAGGTGTGGGCAAGGGGAAGGGGCAAGTTAACCCTTTGTGGACCCAGTGGAGGAATGTGGACCTAGGTGGGAGAAATGATGAATGGGGTAATAGTGAGTGGAAAGAGGGTAATAGTGAGTTGAAAGAGGGTACTATAAGTGTATAAGGGAGCGGGACCACACAACCAAAGTCAGGGTTTCCTGTGAAATACCATCCCTAAAGCCAAATGGTCAATAAAAGAGATCCCACATGACTAGAATGGAAGGCTAATATCCACAAGGGGTATAGGGGACAAGGGCACAAACCTAACCCATTATTTCTGCCGAATCCCCCCATTAATCCATGCCCAAAAGTATCCATGATAAGCAAACTATAATACTCAATTACCAAATGACAAGGCATACCTTTAGGTTTAGGAGGCCCACCTTCAAACATACGATCATGGCAGATGGGCGAGGAACTACATGGTCGGCTCAGGTGGCGGAGAAATGGCACAATGAGCTAGCTGGTGGCTGCAAGGGGCTGTTGGCTGTCGGCTGAGGACCATCTTGGAGAAAAAAAAATCTCCTAGGGATATCACCCACAAAATGGTGGGTAACACCCAAGAGCGAAGGTGCCCTCATACTCTTTGGGCTAACAAAACTGTAAATTTTTGTATATATTCTAACCCTTTTTGGACATTAATCACTTTCCTCTTGTATATATTTGGATCTCCTCTGTTTTCTTGTGCAAATCTGAAGGAGGATCAAGGTTTGGGCTTGGAGACTTTGCTTAAGTCCTCTGCAACTGAATGCTGGAAGACTCAAGAAGACAAATAATTTTTGGAAGCTAAACCTACGCTAGTTCGTGGATCAATCCATCTCTTTCAATTCTCTCCCTTTCGCAGTTCCTCTCGGAGGTTAGACAACTAGGGTTTTGGGTCAATTTTTGAAGGATTTATCATTTGGAGCTTTGAGAAATCGTTGGTCTATAATTTTAAGGTCCTTTTCCCTTTGGTCATGAGCACATAGGAGGATTCTTCCTCCTCTTTTGCGCATATGTTGCTCCTAGATCTTCAATGTCTAGCCCTTTGAGCAAATTTCATTGGAAGAGATAGCGAGTTCCCTTTTGGGGATCCTTCTCATTTGTAAATTTCATCATAAATAATTGCAAATAATTTCCATTTCTATCTTGAGGAAAGGGTATTTTTCTCCTTAGAGCTTTGTCTTGTAAACCCACCTCTAGATCTAAAGCCCTCATTCTTGTTTAAGAGGGTTTCACTTTGTAATAATAATAAAATAAATCTTTTTTTGAGGGAGCTTGAGGTTTTTCCCCTTGATATCCCGTCTCCTCATTTTGGGAGGAGGATCTCTTTCATGGTAGTGACTAACTTGTTCATCTTACATTTGTTAGATTAGTTCATTTTCTTGCCTATTTCACCATCAAATTTTAGATCTAACCTCTAGCTTTCATTTTGCAAGTATTTTTCATCACTCTTCATTCACTTGGACTAATTTTCTTTTCTTTCATTGAATTAGTTTCATTTGCTAATTGATTTAGTTCGCATTTGTAGTCTCTTGATCTAATTATCATTTGCCTCATTGAATAATTCACTTGCTTCATTGATCATTAGCATAAGCTAATATCACATTTATATGATAATTCGTAATTGCAAATTTGATCATTAAAGTGGAATGGTATTTGCAAATTGATATTCATAAGACATTTCACATTTGAAGCATTTTATTTTAATTGTCAAATCTCACTTGAAGCAATTGTATTAACTTAGTATCTAATTTGCATTCTAAATCACTAAAATTTACCTCCAAGCATAAGCTTGGTTGATAGATATTTAGGATAACCTTCGTCAACTGTAATTCAATCTCCCTAAATTTGAGTTTGGAGCAAAAGTTAAAATGTGTGACCTTGCAGTTCTCTTGTGGTCGATTCCTTTGTAGGAATGAAGGCATGCGGGTTGTACTGAAGTCTATTGCAAGGGTTGTATCATTAATGAGGCCATTGCCTCCTCATCCTAGCCTTCTTACAACAACCTCAGTGCTTACCAAGTTGAAGGAATTGAGGGGAAGTTTCACCTTAGATTTGGCGTTAAATTAAAATTTACCAAGACCACTTTGTTTCACACACTCACATACACCATTAGGGGAATTTTGAAGTCTAAAATGGGCCTCCCAAGAAAAATGTACAACCAAAATAAACTTTATAAGAACCAATAGGATTCAAGATGAGGATGTCAACCATGGAGGATGATTCACTATTTTTGGAGTAAAAAAGTAAAAATATTAAAAAATAATAAAATAATAAAACTACTTTTTCAACTTATCTCCCTAAGGTTTTACTCAAATTTTGAGCGGGAGTACTCGTTGGTTGCAAAATTTAATTCCTTGTCCAAGGAGTACCCATGTTGCATACTTTTGATGGACCGTGCTACACGAAAAATGAGAAATACATTACAAAACGTGATGGGTACTCCTTTGATGAGGAATCAAATTCTGCATCCAACGAGTGTTTCCCCTCGAAATTTGAGTAAACCTATAGGGAGATAAGTTGAAAATACGAGTTGGAAAGATAGTTTTTTCTTATTTCCCTCTAAAATTTGATGATGTAATCTAATCTTATTTTATTATTTCCACTATTATTTTATAATTTCCTTAGGAAGCCCATTTTAGACCTCAAAATTCCCCTACTGCTTTGATTTGCTTTTCACACAATTGATTATTTTACAATTTATATTGTGAGCTCATCATTTACTTGCAAGCATTTCATATGCGTGTACTTGTTTATCTCATTTTCAAGTGCTCATTGCTAATTGTCCTTTTAAATGTTATATCATAATTGAGCATCATTCCTTTAAGTACAAGTATTACTCTATTGCAAGTTTTATTCCATCTTGTTGCTCATATCTCAAATTGGTATATAATCCATTTTGGTTTGATTCACGAACACTTGTCTTGCATCTTGATATTCTTGTAACTTGAAAATCATATCTTGTTTCCAAGTATTGTGATCTTGATTTGAGCTTATAGTTCTTGCAAGTTATATTTGAAGGCACTGGTCTCTCACAATTTGTCTTGCAAGATATCCTATTGAATTAATTAAATCTATATTGTCAATGTTTATATGCTCATAAACATTTGTAATCGCTAAATTAATTTCGTTCCAAGTTATATTGAATGGTAATTTCCTTACTAATTATCTCCTAGGCCTTGTTATCCTTAACGAGTTTTCCTTTAGATATTTTCCTTAGCAACCATCTCCCGTAGCTTAGCTAGGAGTGAGCTTAAATGGAGAGAGTTGGGAATAAGTGACAGCCCCTTCTCGGAGTGTTTTTCCTTTAAGGCCACACCTAGTGGGATTAGGTACTTTTTCCACATTAATCCAAGTGTGCATCTTAGGTGACAACAGAACAAACAAGACAACTTAACAATATGATGTCATTGGGAACTTGGAAAAATGTCTTTGTTCCCAAGCAATAGTGCCAAAGAATGTTACCACTCGAAATAGCATTATTGACAAGGTCCTCATGAGGCATTAGGTGGTACCACATAGAACAAGTGCCCACGGAGACATTGACACAAATTTCCACTCTTTAGGCCCAAATTCTACAAATGGTTATGGTAGACTTCCTTCCTATATGCACAAAACACTTCAAACAAGATGAGTAGTCCAGTGCCTAACTATGATGTCAAGGTGAAGGTCAGAGTTAATTGTTTAAATTTTACTAATTTGTAAGTGAAATTAAATGCAGAAATAATGTAGATCAACAAGTAGAATATCACTCCAACCTCAAAAAATAACCATATAAATAGTACAAAGTCGAGTAATAAATTATTTTACCAATTGGGGATGATTTTCCTTGAGTGATATCTTGGTAAATGGCTGAAAATGGATGGTTAAGTTGTTTTCTAGCACTTTTCAGACGGCATAAATAGAAAAAATGTAGAAAACAAGCAAAATGCCCTTTAGGAGTCACCCACAAATGTGCAAACACACTAAATTGAGGTATTTGTGGGTGGAAATGCTTTGGAAACAAATTAGTACTGATAAAAATGGCTCAGCGCTTCGGATCTGCAAGTATTTTAGAGTTTCCAACAATCTGGAAACCACTTGCAGAAAATAGGGTTAAAACTCAGAAATCTTTCCAGCAAGAAATTTTACTCTATAATAGTTGGAAATTATGTGCTTCTAGTCTAGAAAAATAGTAGTATGACGTAATTATATTCGGAATAAATAAAAGGGGTTCTTGGTTAAAAATGCTTACTTGGATAATGGTTAAACACTGTTGATAATATCGGAGATATATTGGCGATATTCGAAAATATCGCGATATTTTCGGCAAAACGATATATCGCCGAAAAAATATCTCGATATTTTCAAAATATCGGCAAATATCAGCAAAATATCGTGATATTTTGAAAATTTCGGCAATATCGGCTATGTTTAAAAATTTGAAAAAAATATTTTTTATGCTTGCCGATATTTGCCGATATTTTTGCCGATATTGCCGATAAGATGTTTTCTGGACCCTTGCCGATATTTTGCCGATACTGATATTATCAACACTGGTTAAAAGTACTTACTTGGATAAGGCCCTCATGTGGATTTTTTGTCAAATCTTATGTGAATATGGTTGTAGCAAACTACAAATATACAAAATACTTCTAATACTCTCATGAAATATAAAATACGATCTTAGAAAAACAAAAGGTGAAGTATCTTGAGTATAAAAATATTCTAATTGCTAAAACCCCAAGATCTACTAGCTAATAAGATGGAAACTAAAGCACAAGTTAGGAATTCTTTTTTGTATTTTTATTTTTAATAAAACAGAAAATAAAGATTTTAAATCTTTTTTGAGATTGGTTGTTGTAGTGAGGCTTACCTATTGATTTTTGGTAGCATCGGATGTGCTCTAAAAAATTTGCAGGAAGGCTAGGACATATGTATTTCAGAATACTCAGAAATCGTTTTGGGAAATTCCACCCGGAGATAGTTTTATTAAAATAATTAATTATTTTTAATGGATGCCTAAGTATAAACTTGGGAAATTAAAATAATTGAAGGGTATTAATCAAACTGAGGGTGAAACTTCTAGAAGAAGACGGAGATAGAGTCCAAATGATCTGAGCCATTGATTAGAATCTAATCTGGGCTGTTGATTACTCAACTGGAGGATTATAAGGACTTCGATGGGAATTTGGAAAACACATCGGAGAGAGATCAAGAGATCGAATTTCTCAGTGAGGTTAGCGCAGTAGATGCCAGAGAATCGATCAAGGTGATTTCTTGCAGTGAGGGGCAGGGATACTAGACAGAAGGAAGCTTTCGAGATTCAGGGAGTGCAAAGCAGAGAAGGCAGAGAGTAGTTTAGTGGGGCAGCGTAGTGCCACGCAGAGGCAACACAGAGCTTCCGAGGGAGTTCGAATTCCAGCCAAGAGAGACGAGATTTAGTGCAAGAAGCCAGGGTGTGAGACCGGTGATGAGCCTCATCATTGGGTAACTAAATGGACCTTAGTACACCTCCAAGCTTATTAAAATCAACTCTTCTCATAATTCCTTACATATTTTAATTATATGTTGCTTAATGAGATGAGTAAAAGTAAGATGTTATGTCTAGTGGTCTAATGTGCATTGATTGCAAGTTTTTGAGAGCAAATCATGGCAATTTTGGCTAATTAAGGGCAGAAACTCGAATGAAACAAGGAGGAGAGATTGTAGGAGATAGATCTTCCTCATTTAATCCTCACTCATTCGAATATTCCTCCATCAAATCACACTAGCTCGGAGTTGCAAGCAGCCGAGTCATGAAGATCATGGGCAGCCGAGCCAGTGACAGTTAAGAGTCAGTCCATCTTGAGTTTGGGAGCCAAGCCTCCCTAGATTTAAGGAAGTCGTTGGAGACTTCAGTTGTATAAATAAGGAGGCCTAGAGCCTCATTAGGATTTAGATTTTTTATGTAAAAGCACTACATTTTCGAGTTCAAGACTTGTGGAAGACATTGTTATGTAATTTTTTTGATATGATAATGAGAATGAGCATTTCCTTGATCCAACACTAAGTTGACTCAGAGGGCTGAAGCTCTTTGGTTAGGGCCCAACCCTAGCAGCAAAGGCTCCTCTTCTTGTACTTGTATGCTTAGTTGATTTCATAGATTAATGGTTGAATTAGTTTTAGCATTATTTCATTGTAAGTAGTTGTGGATTTGATTAGTTTGCTTCCATTTGTGCATTACTTTAGCAGTAGATTAGAAAGATAAAGGAATACCAAAAAGCTGTTATCAAGTGGATTTGGCCTCACTCTTCCCTTTAGGGACCATGGTTTGAGGAAAGAACTCTTATGCAGCCCAAAAAAACAGAATTCTGATTTCTTATGGAATTTAGGGTTTTCTGCTACTTAGGCCAGCATTTTTCAGTTTTCTAGAATAGGATTCAATTGTCATTTCTGATATCTTCAGCCTTGTATTAGATCTCATAGTGTTTCAGATTATTCTGCAAGTATTTCCATGCATGAACTAGGCAACTAGATAATGAAATTCTGTTTTCTTAAGTTGATTGAAAATTTTTCTTATTTGACATGATTCATGGATAAATGCCAGTGATTGATGCAGTGCAGGAGTTTCAATAGCGCAGGGAGATCCCATGACCAACAACACTAGCCTAACCTCATCCATCCATGAACACCAAAAGCCACTAAGTCCCTCAACCAATTCATCATTCCATAAGAACAACTTTCCAGGTTTGTTGAGCAAATCCAACCATCTTACAAACTTTGTTTTGAGCTCTGAAGAAGTCTTAGTCACTCCCTCCCACCATTCACCTTCCCGAAGCCCTACACCACCTTCCAATTCACTCCTATTGCTCTCAGCCAGATCCTGTAAGAATACATGGGATCTTGTAGGAGCATTAGGACATCTTGTAGGAAGCATTAGGACATCTTGTAGGACGACCTGTAGTGGCCTGTTTTGAGGCCGAATTGTGGAAAAAGCATCTAGGAAGACAAGAGAAGACCCCTACTTGCCTCCCAAGCCATCTAACCTTTCACCACCATCTCTAACCCACCTGCGACACCACCAAGAGGATTTAGCGTTCATATTTTTCACACAAAAAAAGGACAAAAAGGAAAAAAAGAGTTATTGTGTTCATTTACATGCACAACAGTAGAGTGTTTGGTTATTTCAAATTGCATGCCTAGGACAGTAGGATTACACACATGTTAACTTAGCATTTTTTTGAAGTAAAGCCTCTTAGCAATTAGTTAGATGAGTGGTGTGTTTAAGCATTTGATTTCAGTCTTTCCTTACTACAGGAGACAATATTTCAGTTAGTGCAAATTCCCCCTTTTCTCATTGGTAATCAAGCTTCTTTTGAATCAATAGAAGGCTGGTTTGAGAAATCATAGTGGTCCATTGCCAGCCTCGCAGTGACAAAGAGTGGACCCATCGCATCTGCTCGTGTATACAACACTGTCACCT
This sequence comes from Pinus taeda, assembly GCA_000404065.3. Classification (NCBI taxonomy): domain Eukaryota; kingdom Viridiplantae; phylum Streptophyta; class Pinopsida; order Pinales; family Pinaceae; genus Pinus; species Pinus taeda. Next base: position 126,338 of record APFE031173036.1, read on the forward strand.
CCAAGTTTGTACAAACCTCGCGTTGATAAAGTAAAGTTGGTAGCCCCAGGAGTTGCAACATTCTTGCTGCAATACTGGTGCTCATCAACTGGAAAGCTCGGAGATCGAATTTCTAGTCAGCAGGAGGTCAACAGAGGGATTGACACAGAGCCCAACCAGAGTGGCACAGTTCTACGTAAGGTTGACGCAGAAGTTGCACAGAGGCAGCGTGGGGCCAATCAGCAAGCCCTTGATCAGAATCAAAACAGTGTGAGATTTCTCTCACTAACCTTTTTGCCAGTTTCTCTCTGTATCAGATAGCCAATTGGGCATCCAACGAATTGTATTCAGATTTACTACTGCATAATAATTAAAACCCTCAGCTGCTTCATTGGTTTTCCTGCATTGGGTTTTTTTGAGGACATTTGTCCAAAAATAATGGTGTCATGTGTTGTGTATTTCTTTCTTGCTCAGTTTCTTGTTTCCGCATTTAATTTAATTGGTGAAGGTTGCAGTGTATTAGTTTTGGTATTTGTTGTAGGATGCAATAAATAACTTGTTCAGTAATTTAACAAATAGAAGATACTTAATCAGTTGTTGCAGTAGAAATTTGGGTCTCCAAATTTTCACATTACCTTGACCTTGATTTAACCTCCTTGAGTGCCAAATCACAATCAAAACACCCTCTATATTAAGTAATGCACATTGGACTAGAGAATAGGATTGGACTCTAGTGACTATCTCACCCATTTCTAGTCCTAAATAGTGTATTGACACCCAAATCCTACTCAAAATATCTTCTCCTTTGAGATATCTCCAACCGCTAGGCCAACTGTGGCAACAAGCTGGATCTCACCCTCACTTAAGGGACCCCTGATAAGGGTCTATCCAGTACTTGGGTTTGATCAACTTTTGATGCCAGTGAAGGGAAATATCAAGTCTATCACTCTGATCTCTGTGAAAATCTAGAAATTCCAAATCTTACTGCAACAACTAATAATATTTCTTGTATTTGCTAATTTACTGAAACAAATTATTTGCAGTTATCTATGGCAAATATCGAAATACATACACTGCAGTCTTTACAAATTAATTACTGTGAAAAATAAATGTAAGGAAAATACTAGCACAACAATAACACATTAATATAGTTGTTTTTTGGACAATTGTCCCTGGAAAAACCCAATGTGGGAAAACTGCTATAGTAGATGAGGGTTTCTTTTATTATTCTTCAACAAAATCTCATGTACAATTTACAGATAGCAGAATAGAAGAAGAATCACTGAGAGAAATTTTACAAACAAATTTCTCCACTCCACAGTGAATTTATGACACTTGAGAGGACCTGCTGCCCTCACGCTAGCCACACTACGTCACCCTCTATGTAGTGACTGCGCTGCGCTGTCCCTACGTCATTCCCTCCGCATGGGTGATCTGCGTCCCTCTTCTGCGCTACCTCTCCCTGTCGTTTCTTGCACTCTTGACTATTGCTGATACCCTCTCCCTCTCACTTGCAACTCACCCTCTGATTCGATTTCCTCTTGCCGAACTTCAGCCAGTGAGAAAATTGATCTACTTGGGCAACTGAGTACCTGCCTGGTGTGTTTTCCAAATGCCCATCGAAGTCCTTATAATCTTCTTGTTGAATAATCAACAACCCAGATTAGATTCTAATCAATGGCTCATATCATTTTGACTTGATCCTTGTCTTCTTCTAGAAATTTCACACACAGTGTAATTAATACCCTTTAATTATTTTAATTTCCTAAGTTTAGACTTAGGCATCCATTAAAAATAATTAATTATTTCAATAAAACTATCTTCAGGTGGAATTTCCCAAAACAATTTCTAGGGATTTTGGAATACATGTTTCCTAGCCTCCCTGCAAATTTTGAGGCTAAGAGCACATTAATTTGCAGGCTAAGAGCACATTCGATGCTACCAGAAATCAACAATCTCCCCTTCCATGTGACCATTGTCCCTCAACGGATCAACCTAGTTGCCTTGTAGTAATATGAAGTACCTATATCTATTCTATAAAGAACTATTGCAGCATAAAGCTAAGAAGAGGAATAGAAAAACCAACCCATAAAAAATTCTTTGCACTTGAAAAGTAATTTTGTTGAATGGCATATGATCTCGCAGTTCACAACAACAAAAATGGGAGGAGGATTTAGCTTTTTTTAATCCTTCTTCTAACAGCTAGTTTGACTCTCTCCCAAAATACTACTATTATTTGACTTGTCATCGACATGTTGGAGACTGTCATTTCATAAAAATAATTACTACGTATAAAAAGAAATGATTAAGTCACAAGAGGCTTGGCTTGGAGAGGATGAGCTTGATTTGACCTCGACCAAACTAAATGAGAGGGATAGTAGTCGAATGAATAGCTTAGGGGGCTCCGATAGGTAGTTTGACCCTTTTTGACTCCCACATGTTTGTTTGCATGTGTTTTGACCAATTCCAAAAATGTCCTTGTGGAGGAAACTCCCATCATATTTGTCCAACATTTGTTTAAGGGAGATAGACCAGATGAGGATTTCAATAACCTATCACATGCCCCATTTGGACCTGGATGTTACCTCTAGACCCCTTGAATTCACCACGTGTGAGCTGGAAATGAGGTCAAGTTTTGCTTGCATTGGTAATTCCTTGCCTCATTTATAGATTGTGGCATATGGGTTTTGTCCAAAGCATGTTTTATTTCAACCTTGACATAAATTTTGTCCATGCATGTCAAAGAATGATATTTTTTTTGACCATTTTTACCCCCGCATGGCTAAGAGAGAGTGTAGCCACCATAGAGGAGTAATATTTCTTGAAATAACTTATTTTCACAAAAATTTCAATGTGGCATGTCAAGTATGCCTCTTGATGAATACTTCGATCTGCTGTTGAATTTTGGTCTCGAGAGCCCTCTACATTGGGGTCTGTGCAATTCCCCATAAACCATGGAATGTTGTGAGCTGTGAGACTACCATGTGGAGAAACTGAATTATACTACCATGGCCAAATGAGATGCATACCAACTCTATGAAAAATGACCATGTGGAAAAGGCATAGGTGTGCTCACGACATTGGCTGGACTGGCCCTGCATAGGGTGATCACCCCTACAAAACCAATGGTTCCTCTAAACCATGAGTCCAAGTAAATCCATCACAAGGCCTTCAATTCTATCATGGACAAAAGGACTTGAGAGTGGAGACTAAAAGGACCAGGCATGGCTGACCATAATATGCCTAGGATACCTTAATACATAGTCATCACATGGCCTACAAGGCTTTTGACTTGCATCTCTTTGGACCTACAATGGTGTTGTCATAAAAAATACTACGTCACCTCCCCAAGGGGTAATAGGGGGCTATGATTCCATAAGTGGGGGAAGTGAAAGGGGGTTTATAGAAATATTTACAGGGGCTAAAGGGGAAAACTTTAGCTAATGACTTAACATAAGTCCTTAAACCTTTGATTATACAGCCTTGAATGTTAATCCCTGATTTATATTATCCCAAGTTCCTAAACCTTGCTTATGATCTTAATAACTTTGGGATTAGGTACGTTAACGAGAAACATGGGTTTCTCAAGTCAACATGTGGAGGATGCTCAACATGCAAATATATCCTATGCTTTTTCCCATGCCAGGGTGGAATTCAACTGATTGGTGGAGAGTTGGCTGCTACGAGAAAGGTACGACATTGTTATGAAACAAAGTATTGTGTTGCACGAATTATAGTATAGGTGGAAGGAGGAAAAATAATTATTCTCTGGCAATTGTAGTGAACTTCCATGCAAGTTTATGCTGTTGTGTTACTGTACTTTATCATAGCAATTTAAGTGTTTCTGTGAGAGAGAATTATAAGGAATTACAGACAGATTTCTTGTAAACCAATAGGTAACTTGGCTTGATGGACGAGGTAAAGGGAAATCTATCTTACAGTTGAAAATTCAATTCCTGGATCCAACAGTAGAGATTTGCTGTCCAGCCTATGCTAGAGCACTCTCGGTAGTCAAATAGCCTGAAAGACTAGTCAGCAAATAAAAGGGTCCCATTCTTGGTGTGGTACAGGACAAGAGGGGAATAGTGTTGGTTGATTGGGATAGCAAAAGATTTATTTCATGTGAGAATCTTCCACGTTGTGGGTTGATTAAGAAGACTTAGATCCAGGCTTCACCCTCTAGATTCATAGCCTCAGCTTGGGGGTGGCCATTGCCATAGAAATATTAAGTGTGACAGAGAGCCTATGGCTAGGAGGAACATCTTTCATTTGTAGCCAGTTGGATTATTTCCCCAAGAACATAGGTGTTTTTCTATTGTGCTATAAGCATTCGTAAATTGTTAAAACTTAATGTAATGAGTTTTTTATTCTGTATTTTATTATTTTGGTTTGTTGAGTTTGTGTTTTATATTTAATTTGCATAATTTTGGATGAAAGCACTGTAGGACTGCATGCATGTCTTAGAATCAAAATTGAATGTTTTAAGGCTGTTGCAATTTGCTTCCACTGTTGAACACTACAGCCAGCCAATGAAATCAATTTTCATTTAAATTGGTATCAGAGAGTGCAAGTTTGTGTTGTTTCGAGTTCCCCATCACCTCAAATGATTTATAGGGGTGGCAGGGTACATTACAATTTTTTTTTTTATTTGGGTAATCTTGCTTCAATAACTGTTGGAAACTATTCATTAGAAAGGTAAGCTTGCAATGGAAGTTCTTGAATGCTATTAATTATTGGGGTGAGCAACAGTGACAAACCTCAATAAATAACATTGCTAAATATGCTAGGTTGATGGAACCATTGATTATCAAACTGACTTTTCTCCCATCAAATACAACAATATATTTAGGGCACTCTTAGTAGTACACATTAATTTAGTCACTTACTGTAGGAGCATCTAAAATGGACATGCATCTGTACAAAATACAGTTTGAATTATGCATATCTATGTGGCTTGGCAGACATTCACATCTTACCCAAGAATCTAATAAATAAGAAAACAAATGAAGGTATGCATATGCATTTGTTTGTATGTTAGAGTGTGTGTGTGCATGCACATGAGAGAGAGAGAGAGAGCACTTTTACATGTATGTAAGTGATGCACTCTTTTGGGAAGGAAGTTTCCCTGATAGGTTGTTATTTCCAAGGAACCTGCAATCATTGCAATCTCAGTTATCTTGCAGGGGATTTTACTTGTAACCTGCCATATATTAGTTGATATAATGTTGAGAGAAAATCATTACATTTCACATTATTGTATGTATTTGATTGGATCAAACATAGTTTTGTCCCGCAATCCACTTACAAGTATATCAGAGAGCTCAAATTTTGGAGTGAATCTGGAATTCCTCCCGTAAAATTATTAAAGCTCAAGTCCCTAACAGATTAAAACGTTCAAGTAAGCATGCAAGAATAAGGCTGTTGATAAAAGTAATCAAATTAAACTGTATGCTATAATGTTTAAACTAGATTATGATATTTATCAAATTCAAACTTCTGGTCACATATGCTCCAGATAAGAAGTTTATCACTCGTTCTAGGAGTACCACACACTCAATTCATGTAATGTGGTGGATGTTCAGTGAAAGAAAACACAATTCTGACTCTGCAAAAATAAAAGGTTTAATAGTAATATATAGAAAACAAGAGCAGTAGTACATTCCTATAACATGCAAATCATATCACTCTTGCAAAACACAATCTGCATCACATTGTAAAACCAGAAGAATGAAGCGTAAGCGGATATAGTAGCAGTACTAAATGTCCAGCTAGAAGCATGCTCAAGCTGGGTCCAGTCAAGAAAATCACAGTCTGAGTAATGCATATGAGGTGGTGGAAATTTTAGAACATTTCTTCAAAACAAGTTTATTTTCATATTAGGTTTAGACATCAAAATTAAAATTATATTTTAGTTTAAATTGTTCAATAATATCTGGATCAGTGTTAAAGAATTGACAATGATCTACTGAACATTAACAGAATGATGATTGAAAAATAAGATGTAAAAAAATTCTTTTCAAATCAATAGATTAAATTTTTTGGGATTTCTACGGTAAATTCTATTAATCCACTTGCACCTTTTTAATTAGTTAGCAGCATGTTATCCTTGAGAGTTTGCAAGTGACTCGAACAGCATTAAAAAGCTCTTCATAAAGAAATAAGCTATAAGCAATTGAATTAACAGATCAAAGGAACAGGGTTCCTAAATGAGAATGACAGGAAACACAATGCAAGAAAATTGCATTGGCAGAAGAACATAAATATAGCACTTCAGGATATGTGCACAAGTAGAGTAGAAGTGAAAATACTTGCACATGAACCAAAGTGCAAGAAGAGAATTGCCACAATTTCCCACTCTAATTTTATAGATATATATAGGGGAACAAAAGTGATAGACCTTTAATATTATCATAATTGTTACCCCTCTGTCAGTGGGGATACGGATATTTTTTCAGTGCATCATTCACCACCATTGTAAGCCCAAGGTCACAAGTTAAAGCTAGTAAAAACCATGTGAGGCCCTGTATTAGGTATCCAAGACATGTGTCTTGTCAGTTTGAGTCTGTATCCATTTTGTTTTGGCCGGACCATGTCCTGTCCCTTGAAAGCTTCACATAGGCCAGCTCATCCCTAACCAGCTTAGAGAACCTTGGTGGACTCTTCATGAGGACTCATGGTATTATGGGAACCTGCATTTGTAGGGGTGATCACTAGTGTATGAGCCAATCCAGCGCACGCCAAGGTGCACCTATGTCATTCCACATGGTTAGTGTCTACAAATTCTATAGGTGACCTTAGCCTTGGTGCAATATTACTCGTGATAGCTCTCACAACATAGCAGTCTCTTGTGGCAACTTTCATGTTTCTCGATATAGTTCATGATTCTCAATGCAAAATGGTCCAAGTGGTCAAAAAGTCAACCACTTGAGCCAACCATGTGGTCCCTCGCCCATCTGTTATGTTCGTATATTTGAAGGTGGGCCCCCCAACCCTGAAGGTATAGATTTTCATTGGTATAGTTGAGTAATTATGTTTATTTATCATGGACACTTTTGGGCATGAATTGTTGGGGGGATTCGAAGGAAAGAGTGGGCTAGGTCTATACTCTTGTCTCCTCTGCCCAATTTGGTGGTTAACCTTCTATCCTAGTCCTGTAGGATCTCCTTTACTGGATATTAGCTTTAGGGTTGGCATTACATGGGAAATCCCGAATTTGGTTGTGTGGTTCTGCTTCCTAATACCATATGAATCACTCCCCTCCGCTCATTTTAACCCCATCTATCATTTTTCCCATCCAGGTCCACATTTGTCCACTAGGTCCACAAAGCATTAGCCTCCCCCTCCCCTTACCCACACCTTGGGTCGGGCTTGGAACAATGCCCTGGAGGTTGATGCAGTTAAAAAAAAAGAAAAAGCATAATTTGGCCACTCTCAACTAGAAATGTACTACAAAATGAAAAATATGGCTGAGACATACAAATTTAGCATGTGGGCAAAAGCCAAACATCAGCTCTACCCCTTATTTATGGCGATCACCCTGGTTCCTATGGGCCCTAGATGAGTGCCTTCCACATTAAGGAACCCATGATTGTACCAACCCCTGGTGGGCAATGAACTACCCCACCTTAAAGGGGGTATCTACTGCTATATCCTACACATCATGCTCTCATTCCCTGGAGCCCGAGCGGTTATAAAGAAAAATCAATCAAAGGCAAAAGGCATGTGAAGAAGAGTGAAAAACAAAGGTCGGGGTAACTCATGTACCACGATTGTTCCATCCTAAACTCATATATCCAAATGTGGGCTTCCTATACCCATGTACCATGACATGTGGCTTGGAGCCTTCCCCTTCCCCACTCCATTCCATCATTGTATCACAAGCCACCTACCACTTGATGGATGTACCATGGATTGCCACCCCCTTTAAAGGCTGAAACCACCTAATAGGGTCCTTGGTTAAACCCCTTCTTAAGCTTGGAGACACCTGTACATGCCAAATCCCACTATGGAAGGGCATGCTACCATGAAGTACCCATTTGATTCCATGATTTGTAAACTCTTTTACTTGATTATTCTAATGATTTGTTGTAATGGAGGGAAAGGGTACACATTGGATCTTATGCAGGATTACAAGTGGGTCTCCATTTGGGTTTGGTCTCCCTATATGGGGTTCAAGTCCTCCAGAGCGTCACATTGGCACTTGTAGGGTGAGCGCTAAGTGCCATGGGCTTTCACCATAATAGTGTTAGTTTCTATAGCATCGGATGTGTTCTAGCCACGAAATTTTGTGGAGAGGCTAGAATACATGAGATCTCCAAAACCCATAAATTGTTTTTGGAAATTCCACTTAGAAATGACTTAATTAGATTATTAGTTGATTTTTTAATATTTCCTAAGTCTAAACTTAGAGAATATGGCTAATTAATCAAAATTAATGAAGTCAAGGTGTAAATCATCTAGAAACTCACATGGATGACTACAAGATGATCCTAGTCATTGATTAAGTTTTAATCTTGGTTGTTGGTGCTCCAACAGTGGATTATAAGAGGAAGTCGATCGACACTTGGAGAAGATACACCTGAAACGTTAGAAGTTTGATTTCCTTAGTAGATCAATTTTCAGAGAGCAAAAGTAGTTGTTGGAGAGCTAGAGATCGAAGCAATGAGTGAGGCGCAGGGACAGTGAGTCAGGAGGAGGTTTTCCAGATCTGGAGAGTCAGCTACAAGAGGGTCGAGTTTCCTCAGTGAGGCTGCGCAAAGGCAATGTAGAAGCTTCAGAGGCAGAGTTTGATTTGGCCAAACAGAGGGTTGATTCAGTTGTTGGAGGCCGGGAAGATTTCTGAAAGGGGCCAATGAGTCATTCTTAGAGGTTGGATTGGGCAAACAACTTGATCAGTTGCAGTTCTGGGCAGAGCATATGCCTGCTTGCGCAAGCTTGATGCAGAGGTCGATGCAGGGGTTTCGTGGAGCCCCTTCAGAGCCAGTTTCAGAGCTGGATCAATGTCGGTTGAGACAAAATTTGTCTCACTATTTTTTTGTGGCCAATTTCTTCTGTAGTGGATTGCCAGTTTGTGCATCCAGATTGTACTCAGATTTTCATTGCTACATAATAATAAAAACCCTTACTATTGCACCGGTTTTCCCAAGTTGGGTTTTTCCGATGACATTTGTCCAAAAATAACAGTGTCAAATTTGTGTGCGCTAGTATTTTCTCAAATTCCAACGATATTATTTATGCAGTTTTATTTGTGAAAATCACAATGTGAATTATTTGGTATTTGTCGTAGGAAACTACAAATAAATTGTTAAATTAAATTAACAATTAGGAAAATAATTTCTAGTTGTTGTGATAGTTTTGAAATTTTCACATGGTATCAGAGCGTAAGTGATTAGCCGAGAAGATCAGAAGCGGAAGAGAGAATTTCGCTACTCGGAGGGAGCAGCAAGTCGAAATTTTCAGAGGCAGCACAGTGTCTAGACAAGCGACCGAATTGCTGGGGTAGTAGTTTGATTTTCAGTGGTAGGGTGGCAGAAAAATCGAGTTGCCCAGATTAGTGATTCCAACAGTCAGAGGGAGAATCTGCAGCTCAAATTTTTCGCTGAGCCGATTCCTTGGTTGGACACAGAGGATTTTGCGATAGAAGAACCAACGTCGGGTGGAAGAGAAAAGTGCACACGCAGAGGGAGATTTCTCTCAGAGAGTTTCTAGCCAAGAAATCTGATTTTCCCAGTTGCAAATTGGCTGTAGCAGCTAAGAGAACAACACATTCTGAGAGGGAGTGTGAGTAGCAGAGCAACAACCAAGCAGAGGAAGAGGGATTTTCCAGACGTAATCAGAGATGGCCACAACTAGGCTCGGGGACCAAGATAGATTGGAGGGTGTGAAAAATCGGTTACCCGATTCCTACTGCAACAAATTGATAATATTTCACCTACTTGTTAAATTACTTGAACAAGTTTCTTGTAGTTTACTATGGAAAACACTGAAATACATACACTGCGGCCTACACAAAATAAAATATTACGGAAACTAAATATCGCACTGGAGAGAAATAAACACACATCAACCCAATTGTTTTTGGACAATGTCCCTAGAAAAACCCAATGCGGGAAAACTGATGCAACAATTGAGGGTTTTATTATTATGCAGTAGTAATCTGAGTACAAATTGTTGGATGCCCAAATTGGCTATCCAATACAGAGAAAAACTGACAAGGAGATAGTGAGAAAAATCTCACACTCTCTAGTGATTCGAATTTGATCTAGGCTTTGGATGACTGGCCCCACGCTGGTCCTGCGTAGCCTCTGCGTCAACCTACACAGATCTGCGTGAACCTCTCTGGGGTCTGTGTCACCTTTTTCCCGAAATCTCTAGCTGTCTGGAACTTCGCTCCTTTGGCCCTCCGGTCTCACACACCGGCTTCTGGCTCTGGAATTTGACTTCCCAGCTGAATCTCAGACTCCCTCTGAAGCTCCGCGCTGCCTCTTTGAACCTCTCTCTGCCTTCTCTGCCTTGCACTCCCCGGATCTGGAAAACTTCCTCCGATCTACTGTCCCTGCCCCTCTCTCACTGCTTCGACTTTACTGAATCACGTCTAGCAACTCACAACTACTACTCTGGAAATCGATTCTCTATTCAAATCGCACTACTTCTTCTCCAACCACATCGAACTCCTTATTATCTCTTGTTGGAGCTCCAATGGCCAGGATTAGAACATAATCGATGGCTAAGATTAACTAGGAGTTGATCCTTGTCTTCTTCTAGAAGATTCACACCTGATTTAATTAACACCCTTTAATTAACCAGATTTCCTAAGTTTAGACTTAGGGAACCATTTAAAAAAATAATTATTTTCATTAAACCATCTCTAAGTGGAATTTCCAGAAACGATTTCTGGGTTTTGGAGAATTCATGTATTCTAGCCTCTCCATAAAATTTCGTGGCTAGAACACATTTGATGCTACAAAAATCAACACTCCCTCTTAGCGAGGAATGTGTTTTAGTGCTACAACTTACTGCTGCATCACTCTATCTTTGCATTATCTCCTGCTGCGCTACTGATGTCTGGCTCTACTGCCCACCAACCACTGTGCAACTCTGACTGTTGCATTTGTGCTGTTGTTGGACCTGTTGAACTACTGCCAACACTCCATCTGCACTACAACCTTCTCCATTTGCTGTTGCTGTAATTGCAGTAGCTGCAACGGAAAAACATCCAAAATAATGAAGCAATTGTGTTCAGTATGATGCATCTGTCATTCGAATTTTGACTGCTGCTATAGCCTCTATGTTGTCACTGAAGCCTCTACATTGTTGTTGACTCTGCTCTATGCCAACTGCATTGTTGCCAACTCTGCTCTGTGTTGCTTAGTATTTGACCGCTACTAGTCGCTGCATCTATCACTCAGACACCTAAATGCACCAACTGTCACTGGTCCATCCTGCTACTACATATCTTGGGCTCCTGTAGCAAGGTATTGATTCATGAGGTGGACCTCTTCAAGAATCCTGCCTATCTTGTATCTCTTTGGGGCTACAATTCTAGATCACCCCACCTCACCCCTAGAGGCATTTTGACAATCATGGCAAACTCTTCCTTCAATTTGCAAGACATCCTGTCAGTATCAGCGGATGCAGCTTGTTGATCCTGCTTCTCCTCCTTGTCCCTTTTCCTAAGAGGACATTGAGTGTTGTAGTGGCCCATCTCGCCACACCAGAAGCACTTGATCTTTGAAACATCCTTCTTTCTTCTGCGCTACTCCTGCTGCCCCTTTGATGCAAGGGCTACGACCTCCTCTTACTTCACTGCTTTCGCTCCACTGTTGCTACTGCCATTGATGGTGGCCTTCACCAGATCACGCCTCATCTCCTCCTGTTGTAGATCAATCCACACACGTTCCCAATCTGGCAGGTTTTCTTCGCCGAGGATGATATGGACGAAGCCTCTTAAGGAAGGGGTCTATACGCTCCCCTTTTTGCATCCTCGTGCATCGCAACTTCCCTTCTAAGTACATCTTCCGTTGCTCGGAAGATCCTTCGTATAGCGTAGGTAAGGCTTCCCACATCTGTCGGGCAGTATCCTTGCCGGCTATATGGGATACTACATGATCTCTAACCCCGTCGAGAATGATCCGCTTAATCTTTTCCATCTCAGCGTTGTACTTCTTGAGTGGATCTACATCGGTAGGTACAACTACCACACTATTGACATAAGTCTTGAGAATATGTTCATCTAGAAGGCAAGAGATCCTAGCCTTCCAGATCACATAGTTGGAGGCTCCATCCAACCAATCTTGATCTCTCAACCCAGCTGATGCCATCTCTCCTAAAAAAAGTCGAACTGCTCCCTCTTCTTCTCTGCGCAACTATTGCCTAGCTATTCGCACTCCCTTCTGGAGTGAGAAATCTCGCACACAGCTATTGTTGCTATGCTAGAAAAATTTGGACTTCTTGGCAAGAAGTCCTCTGGTGAAGAAATTCCCTCAGCATGTGCTCTTTCCTTCCTCTAACGCTATTCTGCCAGCAACTGCTGCAAAATTGCTGCGTCCCAGCTAAAGATTTGCTCTTCAAGGAACATTAGGGGATTTTTGAGGTCTAAAATGGGCCCCCTAAGGAAATTATAAAATAATAGTGGAAATAATAAAATAAGATTAGATTATAGTATCAAATGTTAGAGGAAAAAATAGAAAACTATTTTTTCAACTCATATTTTCAACTTATTTCCTTATGGGTTTACTCAAAGTTCGAGCGGAAACACATTGGATGCAAAATTTGATTCCTCATCCAAAGAATACCCATGTTGGATGCTTTCGATGGACCCTACAACACAAAAAATGAGAAATACATGAAAAACGTGATTGCAATCACGTTTTTTAATGTATTTCTCATTTTTCATATAGGAGGGTCCATCGAAAGTATGCAACATGGGTACTTCTTGGATGAGAATTAAATTTTGATCCAATGAGTACTCTTGCTCGAAATTTGAGTAAAACCTTAGGGAGATAAGTTGAAAATACGAGTTGAAAAAACAGTTTTATTATTTTATTATTTTTTAATCTTTTTACTTTTTTAGTCCAAAAATGGTGAATCATGCCCCATGGTTGACATCATCATCTTGAATCCTATTGGTTCTTATAAAGTTTATTTTGGTTGTACATTTTTCTTAGGAGGCCCATTTTAGACCTCAAAATTCCCCTAATGAATACATTGCTTGCTTCTGTCTTTGTAAAGCTTCGATCTGGAAATCGAATTTCTCTGTTGAATCACTCAGAGAAATCAATCTTCCCTCAAAACTTTGACCTCCTTGGCCCAAGGACTGCGTTGCCTCTGGGGTTTCAAATTGTTGCCTCTGCAGTAATTTCAAACTACCTCTTACTTTCTGAAATTGAGCTCTTCCGCTCATGATTTGTGCTCTGATACCATGTGAAAAATCGGTTACCCAATTCCTACTGCAGCAAACTAATAATATTTCACCTACTTGTTAAATTACTTGAACAAGTTACTTGCAATTTTCTATGGAAAATACTGAAATACATACACTACACAACCTACACAAACTAAATACTGCACTGGAGAGAAATAAACACACATCAACAAAGTTGTTTTTGAACAATGTCCCCGGAAAATCCCAATGTGGGAAAATCGGTGCAATCGCTGAGGGTTTTATTATTATGTCGTAGTAATTTGAGTACAAATCGTTGGATGCCCAAACTAGCTATCTGATATAGAGAAAAACTGACAAGGAGATAATGAGAAAAATCTCACATTGTCTAGCGATCTGAATCTTATCCAAGCTCTAGATGACTGGCCCCATGCTGGTTCTGTGCAGCGTCTGAGTCAACCTACGTAGTTCTATGTCAACCTCTCTGGGATTTGTGGAGATCTCATGTTTTTTAGCCTCTCCACAAAGTTTCGAGACTAGAATACCTTTGATGCTACAAAAACTAACATTATGGCATAGGAGGATGGGACATTTACATCATGGAGCACTTAGAATGCCGAGGGAGATAGTAACATGTGTTCCAGAATTAGGCACAAAACATGATGATGTATGCAAGGGGTGCATGCTTGGGAAGTATGTTAAAGCAGAGTTCCCAAGAAGTGACAACAAATTAGATTGTGTGTTACAACTTATACACTTAGATATATGTTTCCCTATGTCCACCAGATCTCCCTGAGGGTATGAGTACTTTGTCACCTTCATCGATGATCATTCCAAGAAAACATGGATCTATTTTATGAAGACCAAGGATGAAGTCTTCGATCGCTTCAGGGAGTTTTAGGCTCTGGTGGAGAATGCAATAGGGAAAAAAGATCAAGGTGTTTCTCTCAGATAACGGAGTTGAGTACATAGATAGTGACTTCACGGGTTTCTGTTCGAAGGAAGGCATCAAGAGAGAGTGGGAAGCTCCATACAATCCACAACAGAATGGAGTAGTGGAGCGGAAGAACTGATCTATAGTTGGGATTGCAAAGGCAATGTTATATGACCAAGATTTTCGCGGGTTCTTAAGGGCAAAGGCATGTAACATGGCTATGTATATCTAGAACAGGGTTCCTCACAGGGCGTTGGGGAAGATAACACCAGAAGAGGTCTTCTCAGGAAAGAAGCCAAGAGTCAGTCACTTCAGGATCTTTGCAACATAGCTTATTGCCATGTACCAGATGAGAAGTGTACCAAGTGGGATTAGAATGCAAATATGGGATATTTCGTTGGGTATAATGAAACCTCTAAGGCATACAGGATCTACGTTCCTAGCAGTAGGAAGATTATTGTGAGATGGGACGTGAAGTTTATGGAGAATAGAGCCTTCAAGAAATCTTGCGAGATGCCAGCAAGTGATTAGAGTGAGCCAACAAAAGCTCCATTGGTCCAACAACAGGCACAGTTGCTAGGACCGCCGCTAGCATAGTCACAGTTGCTAGGACCGCCGCTAGCACAGTCACAGGGATCTAGTATAGTTACCAGTACCAACACATCCTCAGGTGCAGGAGATCTAGTGAGTTCACATCAGACGAAGCAACAGAGGCAGGATGAGGACCTGGTTGATCCTCCCACCACTGGTTATGTCAAGCTAGGAGTAACTCTCAATGAAATTGTTGCCTTTACATTAAGATAGAACATAGATATATACAGGGAGACAGAGACTATTGGGTTTCATCTCCCAGTGTCACTTCATCTTCTAGCTTCCTTTATTTTTCTATTTACAATATACATAGGATTTCCTCATCCTAAAGATTAGGTGTCAACATTCTCCCTCCCCTTAATTTGAAGGGATGTTGGTGAGTCCAAGCATCATTCTGAATCTTTTAAACCTCTCCCTTCCAAGCACTTTGGTGAAGATGTTTGCAATCTGCTCATTTGTGGAACAATGTTGTAGGTGAATTTTTTTGGCCTCAACATGATGTCGAATTAGATGGTATTTTGTATTGATGTGCTTCGTTTGATCATTGAACTTTGGGTTCTTTGCCAACTTTATTACGGAGGCGTTGTCAATCAAAAGAGGACTTGAATGTACTTGTTTCTCTTGCAAATCTTCTAGAATTTTCTCAAGCCACACAATTTCCTTCGTTGTTTCAACTACTGCCACATATTCTACCTCAGTTGTGAAAACTGTTGGAATTAACTATTTGCGTGACCTCCAGGAAACAAATCTTGATCCAAGACTCATAACATAATCTGAAGTAGATACCCCAGTTTCTTTATCTCCATTGAAATCTGAATCAGAGTATCCAATCAAGTTAAACTCATTCACCTGTGTATACTTAAGTCTAAAGTCTCGTGTTCCCTTCAAGCACTTTAGAACTCTTTTTGCAGCAGACCAAGGATCCTCACAAGGCTTTTGCATAACCCCGGAGAGGATTCCAACACCAAATGAAATGACTAGTCTGGAAGTATTCAGGTAGTTGAGACTTATGAGTTGTCCATACTTCGTTGCATCCTCAAATTTTTTTCCTTCAATGGATGTGAGCTTTAAGTTCTGTTCCATTGGAGTAGTAAAAGGATTGCACTCAGCCATGCCAAACCTATTCAACAGATCTCCAATGTACTTCTTCTGAGAGAGGAATATAAACTTAGAATTTTGAGTTACTTTAATACCAAGATAGTAGTGAACATAGCCCAAATCTGTCATTTCAAAACTTTTCCTTAGTTCTTTCTTAATGGATGAAATGTAGCTCTCATTATTCCTTGTCATTAGAAGATCATTCACATACACCACAAGATATACAATTGTTTTGCCAACTTTCTTGACAAACAAAGTTGCATGATCAAGATCATAATGTTTGAAATTGAGTTTCAGAAGATGTTCAGTCAATTTTTTGTACCAGACTCGTGGTGCTTGCTTGAGGCCATACAAGGATTTTACAAGCTTGCATACTTTATGTTCCTCACCCTTCACAACAAATCCTTTTGGTTGGGCCATAAAAACATTCTCGTTTGGATCTCCATTCAAGAAAACAATTTTTACATCCATTTGATGGACACTTTCTAACCGTTTTGAGCTGCCAAGGCAAAGAGTGTTCAGATGGTAGCCCATTTAGCTATGGGGGCAAAAGTCTCCTCATAGTTGACCCCTTCCTTTTGTGAAAACCTTTTGCCACAAGCCTGAATTTGTGCTTGTCAAGTGAACCATATGCTTTATACTTGTTCTTGAAGACCCACTTGCAGCCTATTCGTTTGGTTCCTAATGGAAGATCAATAAGCTTCTAGGTGCCATTCTTTATCAAAGCATCATATTCTTTTTGCATCGCTTTTTTCCATTCATCATAAGAAGCGGCCTCTTTGAAGGAAGTTGGTTTGAAATCTGTAGACAAATTTAGTCCACAATCATAAGAAACATACATATCAATAGGGGAATCATGATCATCTACATCACCTCCATTTTGCATGGTTGAGCTTCTTGTTCTTGTCTTTCCAACCTCATCAGAATGAAGACTTTCAAGTGTCCTTGTCAGCCGTTTTGGAGGACCTTTCTGAGACGACCCAGGCTTCTCAGTTGACTGAGATGGGGCTGAATCAAGAATTAGTCTCCCAATTCTATCAATCACATCACTCAAAGTGTCATCTTGATTAGTGGTTGAGCTTCATGCAGGGGAGAGAGTGCTTCAGAAGAAGAATCCACTGATTGATCCAGTATAGGGATCCCCCCTTCAAGATGTGGAATCTCATAATCAAACTCTTGAAAATACTTTGCATGTCTAAATCTATCCAAGCGATCAAGTTGTCACTCAACAACATTGTCAGTTTTGGAGGATTCAAGCAAGATCACATCTCTAGATATTATAAACTTCTTATTAACTTCATCATAGAGACGGTATGCTTTGGAGGTATTTGAGTACCCTAAGAAGATACGTTTGTGACTCCTTGCACTGATTTTGTTTCTTTGTTCCTTCGGTATTAAGGTATCACAGGTGGAATCCCTGAGATGCCTCACCGAAGGAATGTTGCCATACCCCATTTCATAGGGAGTCTTCTTTTTTATATCATTATATGGACACCTATTCTTTATATACACAACACATAGAACTGCATTTGCACAAAACATCAGCTTAACATTATTGAAAAACATCATGGAACGTACCATATTTAAGATTGTCCTGTTCATTTTTTCAGCTCCTCTGTTCTATTGGGGATTGTACGTCACTGTTGTTTGATGTTTGATTCCATCCTGGGAAAGATAGTTTTCATATTCATTTGAAGTGTATTATTTTCCATTATCGATACGAATAGAGCCAATATCAGATTGTGCATCATTTTCAATGCATGCATGAAAGTTCTTAAATATTTCAAGTGCTTCAGATTTGTTGTTCAATAAATAAACCCAACAAATTCTGGTGTAGTCATCAATAAATGTCATCATATATTTATTACCATTTGCAGAAGGAACATACATTGGGCCACATAAATCAGAATGAATGAGTTCAAATTTTCTATGTGCTTCGAAATGAGAATCATGAAAACACTGTTTGTTGTGCTTTTCTAAGATACAAGCATCACATTGCTTAAGTTTCCTAGGAATTGTAGGCAAACAAGTAATACCATTTTTCTTCAACAAACAGAGGTTGTCATAGTTCAAGTTCCCAAATCTAGCATGCCATAAAAGACTTGATGGAAATGTACCTTCATCATAGTGAGAACTGTATGAAAAGTTTTGTGCACTGTGAAAATCCAAAACCGAAATCCTATTGCAGCCATTGGTATTATTTCTCTTAATTGTTAATTAATTTAACAATTTATCTGCTACGACAAATATTGAAATAAACACATTGCAACATTCACAAATAAAATACCGCGGAAAAATAATGCGTTAGAAACTGAGAAATGCTAGTACATACACAAAATATGAGACAATTATTTTTGGACAAATGTCCTCTGAAAAATCCGACTTGGGAAAACCGGTGCAGCGGTGAGGATTTTTTTTATTTTTATGCAACAATGCAATTCTAAGTACAATCTAGATGCTTGAAACTGGCAATGCACAACAAGTAAATCTGGGTAAAATTATTGAAGGGAATTTACCCTTCCTCCACTAGCAATCCCGGCACAACTTGCCTTTAGAAACTCTGCCCTCTGATCCTCTACGTCAGCCACTCTGCTGCTCTGCGCGGTCTGCTTGACGTCAAGCATCCAACCAGTCTTTGATGAAGTCGTTTTGCTTTCAGCTACTGAGGAAATCGTCTCTTCGGCCTTCTGGAACCTCTACCCGGCCTCTGGAATCGAGAACAATTTTCTCTCCAGCAAATCGAATTGCCTTATTTGAAGCTACTGTGCAGTGCTCTGTGCTGCCTCACTGGGATAACTCGGCCCTCTTGCTACTGCCTCTTCAGATCTGGAAATCTTCCTCCGGATCACTGTCCCTGCCCCTCACTTACTACTTCGATCTCTGGCTCTCTCCGTCTATTGACTGTTGCTACTCAGGAAATCGATCTGCCAAGAAATCAAACTGCTCAAGTGTGATCTCCATCACCACATCGACCTCCTCCTCTAATCCTTTGTTCAAGCACCAACGACCAACATTAAAACTTAATCAATGGCTAGGATCATGTTTGGATTGATCCGTGTGAGTTTCTAGATGATTCTCGCCTTATCTCAATTAATACTAATTAAATAACCATATTCCCTAAGTTTAGACTTAAGAAATATTTAAAAAATGGTTAATAATCTAATTGAGACACTTCTAGGTGGAATTTCCAGAAATGATTTCTGGGTTTTAGAGATCTCATGTATTCTACCCTCTCCACCAAATTTCATAGCTAGAACACATACGATGCGACAAAAAATAACACTCCCTCTTAGCGAGGAAAGTGTTCAAGTGTTGCACTTCCTGCCACAACACCCTATCTCTACATCATCTTTTGTCACATTGTTGATGTCTATGTGAGAATTCTCGAATCTAACACACCAGAATCCCCTACTGCAATTACTGGTTTACAATATTCTACTTGTTCTTTACATTAACAAGTCATTTAATTGCATAGACATCAAAGTAAACACTATTGCAGCCTTCACAAATATACAGATCATGCACTGAAATAAACTGAGACAATAACACAGGGGAGACCATTATTTTTGGACGATTGTCCCCGGAAAAACCCAATTCGGGAAAACCGGTGCAACATATAGAGGATTTGTATGATTAAGCAAAGTTCGTGAATACAACTGGGGTGCTAGCAATGGCTCACCCAATAGAGAATATCCTTGGCAGTAGTACCTATATCCGGAGACAGATATTCCGACAAATCAACAATCGGATGATCAAACCCCATAGTGACTCGGCTATTCCTTATGTTGGACAGCGAAAGCTGCTCCAAGCACTGCTCTAGAACTGCGTGACTCCTCCAAGAGCTGCGTCACCCTCTCCCAGCTCAAAATCTGCTGATCTACTCCCAGTCTGCCCCACAGAATCTCCCCAGCGCTGCCTCTAAGGCCCAGTGTTAGACTCTGCGGCTTCTACGTCACCTGCATTAGCCTTTTGCTTCCTCTGCGTCAGCTCTTCAGCCTTTACGTCAGCCCTTCTAGGGCCTGCGTTGGCTCTCCCGGCACTGTGCTGCCTCCCTGCTATGTATTCTTCAGCCTCGGATGAAAATCCCTTGCTAAACTACGCCTCACTGCAACTCTAATCACTAACTTGGTTTCCTTAGCAAACCTCGCCCTAGAAAATGGAATTCTTTGATCACTTGGCGTATCTCCAACTGACCCTCAAGCGTCTTCTTATACTTTTACTATTGATGAATCAATAGCCGTGATTAAGTCCCTAATCAACGGCTAAGATTAGAAGTAGTTTGATCCTTATCACTTAGAACTTTCCCACCCATATCTTATTAATACACATTAATATTTTTATTTTCCTAAGTTTAGACTTAGGAACTCATTAAAAATATTAATTATTTTAATAACTCCTCATCTAGGTGGAATTTCTCTAAACGACTTCTGGGTCTTGGAGATCTCATGTGTTCTAGGTCCTCCACAAAATTTCGGAGCTAGAGCACATCTGATGCTACCCAAAATCAACACTCCCTCTTAGCGAAGAGTGTGCTCTAGCAATGCTTCACCATAAAAGCATCACACTGATCCTCTGCATCGGTCCTTTGTGCTGATGCTTGGCCTGCTACAACACATCCACTGCACTGCTGCTTCCTGTACTGTTGCTCATGACACTGCCACTACCACTGCTACCTCTGTACTGCAGCTCCCTCTCAACATGCTGCATCATGCTACCCATAGCACTCCCACTGCTAACTACTGCACTGCAACTCGGTTACCGAGAAGTAAGTAATTGATTTCACCCAAACATTGACATCCTGGTCAGTCTGGAAGCCTTGTGATGTTGAAGCTACCTTTGTAGCTCTCCTATGCTCCCTTTGCTGCAACTGCGATGCTGCAACCTCTTCTGTGCCTTTCGCACTACTGCAACCTCCATTGCGCTGCTACAAACTTCTGCACTTTAGCACTGCCTTGTCGCTCCATCACACCTTACTCCACTCGACCCCTGTCATCATGCTACTGTCTTTAAGGGCTCTCGTAGCCATATGTGATTCAAGAGTTTGGGCACCACAAGGATCCTACCCATCTTCTATAGTCCTCTCGACTACAGCTCGAAGTCTCCCCATCTCTTCTCTAGAGGCGCATGAGCACTCATGGCACAATCGTCATCATCCTGGACATTCTTCTCCACCTTTGCTAGAGCAACCTTTGAGTCGGAAGCCTTTGTCATGTCCCTTCTCAAACACATTTGTAACATGGTGCTGGTACACAATTTGGCACAATTTTGGCTAAGAGAACCCATCATTTTCAACTTAGGGACTTGGGAAGCAATTCGACTTAATTTGGTTGCTAGTGGAATGTGGGGGCCACCCACATGGGAATTCGAATTGGCCCATTCAAATAGCTTGAAGGGAAAGTCAAATATGTAGATGGAGGGGCCCACATGAGGCAAGGGAGGCCCGAGGAGTTATAAGGAGGGAGCAACTCTCATTTTGGGATTCATTCATACATCTTGCAAACAAAATCACTCGACTGTTCACTCTGCTATTTAGCTGAGTCAGCGGGCTGTTTAGCCATGAATCTCTTAAGCGAGAGATTCAACCTCTACTTCAGGGGACCATCTGTGCTCGCCCTAGAGAGGCAGTTCTACAAGGATTTCAGGAGTTCCGGGGCAGTGACATAGCACCACCAACCAACGCAGAGTAGGGAGTGCGTATTTCTGGGTAGCCAGAGAATATGCAGAGGGAGATATAGGCCAACAAAGATCAGATTGTTTGTCGGAGAGTTAGAGAGTTGAGATAGTAGCAATAGACCAACACTTTTGTTGAGTTTTACAACCAACATTCTAGCAGTTCGAATTGTTGGGCTAGAGGACAGTGCAAAGGCCACTCAACACTTTTTCGTGGAGCTTAGGAGTAGGTGTCTTAGGCTAAGAGCTCACCTGGGAAGTTAGGGATTGAATAACAAAGGTCAGCCCAACACTTTGGGGGCATTTCCAGGAGGATTTATAGGCAGTTTCCAGCAGGCTGAGTTTTGCAGCTGCAGTTGAGGTTGGGGTCCAAGGGGGCCGAATTCAGAAGTCTAAACCAGCCAAAATCCTTTATGGGTTTTTGACAAGTATCCCAAATGTAAAGTTTCATAATTTTCTGAGCACCGGAGGTGGAGTTTTAAGCCATATCTTTGCAGCATATAGTGTAGATTGTTGGGGATTGAATAGTGCCTTTGGGGGTCGATTTTGGGAAGTCCAAATCAGGCCAAAACATTTCTAGGTTTTTGTGCGTTTTGGCCAAGGAGTTTGTGGCAGAAGTTTCATCATTTTCTGAGCAGCGGAGGAGGAGTTTCTTGCAGTCCCTTTCCAGGCAGCAGTGAAGTTTTCTGGGCAGTGCAGAGCATTAGAGGAGCAGCCATTTCCAACATTTGATATCATTGTATTTATCACCTGGGTTCTATCACGCTTTCCATTAAGGCAAGCCCAGGTGCATTCCTCCATACTATTGCACTTGCTCCATTGATTGATAAAATGGCTAAGCTGGTTCTTAATTCCAGAGGTTTTATGAGCATTTGATGATTGTTTAAAATTTTTGTGCTATAAATCGTTTTTGCTTTGCATATCACTATTTATTTAAGTTTGGAACATTACAGTGGTATCAGAGCATGATCTTGGCCCAGTTGTGGGAAATTAGCCAGAAGATCATGGAAGCTTTGGGTATGAGTGCACAATGATGGTGAAACCGGAGACAAACCCATGGCTCAAGGGAAATCTAGTATGCATAAATTCTGGGGTAGTATTCATTAGGACGATGAGAGGTTGGCCAAATTGAGGAGCATGACAAACCAAACCCATCCTCACCCTTACAACAAAGACGTTAGAGGTGAACAGGTCGTAGGGTTGCAACCATCTACATCGTGTGGGGAAAGTCGACTAGATCAGGGTACCAAATCTCTTGAAAAGGAGCAGCCAGGACAAAGACGGTTAGAGGGTGAGACCAGGGGGCGCTTTTGCTGGTGGATACCTAGCTTTAGATATCAGGAGCCTGAGGAGGAGTTTGAGCATGATGTTGAGAGCCCACAAGATGGTGAGGAGCACATCGATATACCCGGTGTGGCGCAGGAGTCACCTTTATTAGAGACCTCTTTGATAGCCTCAGTTGACACCCTGGTGGAGAGGATAGACCCTACTCGCATAGAGCCATTTGTTGAGGGGGTGCAATCCCTGGACGAGATGCCAACAGTCGCTGAGGTGTCTAGAGTCGTGACTGAGTTTACAGGGGATAGATGCCCACAACAGTTCCATCAATTTCAGGTTGGCCTTCTAGCATTAAAAAGGAAGGCCGCGCTAGTGTGAGGTGATTCTGCAGCAGAATGAGGAGCTAGAGGGCATGAGAGCGGTTTGTGCCGAGTCCACGACCAAATTGACTCATGTTGGAAAGTAGTTGGATTTCCTACTGGTGTAGCTAGAGTGCACATTGGAGCGTGAGAGCAGCCCTCTTCGGGCATACATTGACGGGGCTAGCAGCATTGTTAGGTTACCTTGGCCCTTTGGATAGAGGGAGACAGAGTTACCTAGTCAGATTGTTTGTATTGACTAGGATAGCGAGATGAGACGACCTGAGTTGCACAGGGTGCAACAACCGAATGTTGGGGTTGTTCTATGTGTGGGAGTTCTGAGTTGGTACCTAATGGAGTGGACTATGGAGATAGTAGTGGACCCAGGTGGATCTCAACAGGAGTTTCTAGGCATTGGGGATGCTGGAAGCCCCGACTGGCATTGGGATTCGGGAGGGACTATCTTTCTTTCCCATGTATGCTGGTTGACTACAACCGGATGGTGCAATTGACCTAGCAGTTGAGCATGCACATTCCCTAGGGGAGTCTTGGTTAGCACTAGTGGCCGACCAGTTTATGGATAGACTCTTTTGGTTTTCTTGGTATGGCATTTGTACACGGGATCACTAGGTGATCAACATACTCTGGCAAGAGTTTGTCGGAGGAGGTGGCATTGGCAGGGCACCAGACGTTGCCTTGCATGGAGCTGGGGGCTCTTCACTTTTGTTCGGGGCATAGACAACACAAAGAAGCGGAGCAATGGTGGCTGTTAGCTCTACTATGCAGCGCTGACTACCTAAGGTCAAGAGGAAGCACGGTCTGTTCGGTTGTGCTCAAAGAGGGCTTACATTGGTTATTTTTTCCCTTCCCCTTCTACTCCGCTTACTCTCCACCACCTCCGTTTCCCTATTTACCTCCTAAACCCGACAAAGTGACCCCCTCTTTTGACCTTAGCCCCAAGCGTAAAACCCCAAATAAACCATAAAACCATACCCATATGCCCTCGTGCACTCATAAAACCCTCATCGCATCCCCACCGTTGATCACCCCGCCGATCCGACGACTCCCGTCGCACTCAATAAAGGCGACTCGCTCTACCACTCCCCACCGTCAGATCATCTCCACCAAGATCTAATGATCTTCGCTTTCATCGTGCTGGCAACTTAATTGAGCGATAGCAAGTGATGAGGGTGGTGTTTCTCTCTCATTCGCTGCTACGTGTCTATTGTTGAATGGAATTGCTCGGGCCCGGGCTTTTACCACTTTACGGTCGAAAGCGGTGCGATGAAAACCATTACTGCCCAATCAATCTGCCCCACTCTTTAAATGTCTGTGCAGTTTTGCCGCCCGATGACCATCTGATCCGTCCGTTGAGGATCTAATGGCCCTAACTCACCTCGCTCCCACCTCGGTCGATAGCCTCCGCCAAGCCATCTCCACTGTCCATTTCCTGGTCCGACGGCCATTCTTCTCACTCATCCAAATCGTTCACCTACCCATGCATTCCACGTCCTCAACCATTCTGCTTGCCCCAAGAAGGAGATGACCAGCTCCGCCATCATCAGTCACAGTCAGACCCCCAACAACCATATTTAACAGAAAGCATGACCAAAAGGAGAAAAGGACAAGCACGACTCTGTAACTGAATTTATCAGTCATGGACTCCATTGGTACGAGCACCCCAACTGCCTAAAGGACAACACAGCTCCTGAACAGATCAGATTCACCCATTGAAGCAAGCAAACATGTTCAGAGACTCCATCAGGTGGTTAAATGCAGTTGGTGGTCAATTATGACCCCTCCATACCTAAATGGCCAAGTGCCCTAGTATTGTAAACTTATAAATATCCAGAAGTAAGATGTAATCAGGGTTGGCATTTGATGTAAGGTTTAACTTCTGGAGACTATAGACATTTTGTCACTTGCAACGTCTCATCTTCATTTTCAGCTAATACAAGCTTCTTTTACTGTTAACTGCTCACTGTTTACTTTCTTCTTATTCTAAGCTTGTCCTTGATACACTGTGTTCTTGAGCTCTTGGCGTTTAACACTAGATAACTGTCATCTTATCTTTGTGTTAAAGTATTGATTGCATTATTGAATAGGTTAATCAGGTTTCTTTCTATCTAATGTAGGAGAGCTGTCATCGTGTCTTTGCATTAATAGATTAGATTTACAGGTTTCTTTACTAGTTGCAGCCGGCCATCACATGGTCTTGTGCATCTGCTGGTGTGGTTAGTATTCCTCATATTCACCTTATATCTAAACTGTGAGCATTGGTGGTCTAAAGCCTTGTAGTCTGAGGTTGTTCATGCATGTCTGGAGTGAAACAGAGTGAAAGTGGTTATCTGGCTTGAACCAAACCATCATTCCTTTCGTTAAACCTGCAACAGTAGTTGAATTTATATGTTACCAGGGATCTCCGAGCTACAACCTAGGAGAGTTTCTTGGAATTCTAACATAATTGGCGTTGTTGCCGGGGAGAGGAGATTGAAGCTCAACTTCCCTGGGAGAACGATACAGATCTAGCTTTGATGATAGACAAAGTCTGGACACATTTTTGATTGTAATATTCTATCTGGCTACTCTACTAGAGGCCGAACCTCTTGGTGACTCCACATTATAGTTCTGGCTCAGTTTGTGAGACATACTAGGAGAAATCCTCAGAAATCACTGGCTGACCCAGTGCCTGACCCTGAGAAGATTGTCAAGCAAAGCAAGATATCACAAAAAGGAGCATCAAGATCAGGTAAGCCTAAACAATCTTATGCATCTCTGCAAGAAAGGCTTGTAACTGAATATGCACAGGTTGAGAATATAGAGCCTAGCACTATCAGTAAAGAAATACTCCCAGAGATTCATAAAGCCCTTTGTTCAATAAGTTCCCCTGTGGATCTCAGTCCAAAGAAAGCCTCCCTTCCAGTCCATCATATTCTTTTAGCCTTGTCAATCATTTCTCAACTCCTTACCTTTCAAATTGCCAGTGTCCTTCACTCTACCCCAGTCACGGTAGGCCCACAAGCACCTACCAAAATGGAAAGAATCATCGCTGCTAGGTATGGACCCCTGCTCTTGCCTATTCCTTTGAATGCCATGCCTGCAGGAGAATATCAGAAATACATGCCTAAGTTCACTGGTACAGAGGGAGTAACAGCTGAAGAACACCTTGAGTCTTTTTATAGCTATGCTGATAACTTAGATATCAGTGAAGATGATGTGTGGATGAGAGTATTTGTCTAAGGCCTTGATGGAGAGGCTAGAAAGTGGTTCAGAGAACTGACCCCTAGGTCTATAGCAGACATTGAGGCATTAGACGATGTGTTTTTAAAGCAATGGGGAGATAAGAAAGATCTGCTATACTACCATATTGAGTTTGGCAACCTGAAAAGGGAAAACGGGGAGTCATTGTCTGATTTTAATAAAAGATTCAATCATATGTATAGCAAGATACCAGCTGAAGTGAAGCCTACCCCAACCTCTGCTAAACTCACCTATGCCAATGCCTTTGATTCTGATTTCGGCCTGCTATTAAGAGAAAGAAAATGTGCTACTCTAGCCGAAATGCAAGATGCAACCTTGGAGGTGGAATCCAATATCATGGTTGCAAAAAAACTCAAAGGACATGCTGATAGAAGGAGGTAGAGAGGTGAGACCTCTTCTTCTTCTTCTTCATCTTCAGAATCTAAAATAGACAAAATGACTAAGATGATAGAGTCATTGGCTGGCGACATATCCAAATTGAAGGTTGAACAGAGTTCTGGGAAAGAAAGGCTTCCTAATACATTTTCTCCCAGGAATCCAAATCCATTCAGAAGAGCAAATGAACAATTGCAGATCATTCAGAGGGGCAAAGAGGCTAGTGAAGAACAAAGGGTTAAAGCTCCTTTCCAGAACGTAGTCATGGAGGAGGAACAATTTGATGAAGAGGATGAGATTCACTGTATGGAAGACAAGGGCAATGCTGCCTTTTTGACACTAGCTGCCTATGAAGAATCATTACTCAGAGACCAGACCAGTCAAGAGTAGGACAGAGAAGCTGTTCTATCGACTGAAGACTAGAAAAGATATAACTTGAGGTCAAGAACGAGTAATGTCAAGGAGAATCCTGCCCAAAGAGCTGCTTTCCCCACAGAGCAACAAATCAGCAAGCAGAAGTGACCAACCGCTGATCCCATCATCCTCAAAGCACCAGTTCTAGAGGTAAGAGGCCCTAACAAGTCTCCTTTCCCTTTCAGTTTTGAATCAGAGGTCCAGAAGTTAAAAATATCTGTGCCTCTGACAGAACTTGTAAAGAGTGAGGTCTTTAGAAAGCCTATCCTTGATGCCCTTGAGCTGAAAGCCACACAAGCATCCAATGACTATGTGAATTTACAAGATGATAAATCCGCAGTTGTGCTTAGCCCAATCACTGAACCTGCTGATGACAATTCCCCACCATTTTATGTCTCCTTGACCATTCATGACAAAATCCTCCACAACTATCTGCTGGACACAGGTGCCAGCCATAATCTGATGCCCAAAGCTGTCATGGAAGAGTTAGGCCTTGATATTACCAGAACTTATCATGACTTGTTCTCCTTTGATTCGAGGAAGGTGAAGTGTCTGGGGTTAATCAAAGACTTGGCTATCACCCCAACTCAGTTGCCCATGAAGAGCATGATGATGGATATTGTAGTAGTGTAGGTTTTAACCCTACAGAAATTAATTGCATACGAATTCTAAAACACAGAAAATAAACAATGCGAGAGCATATCACATAAAACACATATGCACAAAGATTTCCCCTGGATCCCAAAACTGGGACTACCAGCTTGATTTTTCATTATGTTCCTTTCAATGTTACAATACATATTTATACATGCCGAAGCATCCAATATCATGGACCGAAAACCATCGCGTCCAAAAAACATGTGCGAAAATCATGCACAAAACCATAGGTAGGTCCGCCCAACCTAACATAGGGTATAAAACCAAAGTTTTTCGGGGCGCTACCCCAGACTCCATAAAATGGGGTTACGGGTGCCCTTCAAACCCCCTGTTAACTACATGGAAAGCATATAACACAATCCAACATTCTCCCACTTGTTGTTTTCTTTCCACAGGGGGGCCACAAGAGAGCTTAGTCATTTTCCCAGCCCTAAAATGCCCATCGTCTCTATACACCAAGAGAACTTCTCAGAGCTCACAGATTTTGTCAATGCATCTGCAGTATTCTTCAAAGTGTCCAGTTTTACCAACGACACTTTTTTGTCTTCTATCATATCCCTCACAAAGTGATACTGAACATCAATGTGCTTTGTCTTTGAATGATATGCAGGGTTCTTTGCCAAGAAAATTGCACTTTGGCTGTCACAGTTTATCCTTATAGCTTCCTGTACTAACCCCATACATGAACACGATCTTTGCAACCAAACTGCTTCCTTGCTTGCATGAGTGGCTGTCATGTATTCTGCCTCTGTAGTTGATAGTGCCACTACAGATTGGCTTTTACTCATCCAACTGACTGCACCTCCAAATAGGTTAAACACATACACACTTGTAGATCTTCTCTGAACCAGATCTCCAGTCTAGTCTACATCAACAAAGCCATGAATATCCAACACTCTGCCCAATCCTGGTCTTCCTTAGTAGCACAGACCATAATCACTAGTGCACAACAAATACTGGAAAACCTGCTTCACTGTTATCCAATGCTCCTTTCTTGGTTTTGACATAAACCTGCTCAATACTCCCATTGCATGTGCAATGTTTGGTCTAGTACAGACCATTGAATACATCAGGCTACCAACAGCACTTGCATATGGAACATGGGACATGTCCTCTTCCTCTTCTTGTGTCTTTGGACATTGTTCAATTGGTTTACTATCCTGCATATTAAACCTCTGCAGTATTGTCTCGACATACTTCCTCTGGTTTAACCAGAGCTTCCTCTTTACTCGATCTCTTTTAATTTCCATGCCCAAAATATAGTTTGCAGCACCAAGATCTTTCATGTCGAATTTGGATGATAATTGGGTCTTCAAATCCTGGATAATTTCTTTGTCATTTCCTACCAGCAACATATCATCCACATACAAGACCAGATAAATAACATGGTCACCAATAAATTTAAAATACACACAATGATCTTCTTTGCTTCTGGCGAAGCCAAGTCCCCGTATAAATGTATCAAATTTCTGGTACCACATCCTTGGTGACTGTTTTAACCCATACAAAGACTTATTTAACTTGCATACGAGTTCTTTCTTACCCTTCATCACAAAGCCTTCAGGTTGCTTCATGTAGATTTCCTCTTCCAGATCCCCATGAAGAAATGTTGTCTTCACATCCATCTGTTCTACCTCAAAATCAAAAGCAACAACAACAAATAAAAGTAATCTAATAGAAGTTACCTTGACAACAGGAGAAAAGATATCACCAAAATTAATTCTTGACACCTGGGAATAACCTTTTGCTATCAACCGAGCTTTGTATTTCTCCACCTTTCCTTCTGCATTTGTCTTCTTCTTGAACATGCATTTGTTGCTAATGGGTTTCCTTTCCGACCAGCAACTCCACCAGATCCCAAGCCTCATTTTCGTGCAAAGATGCCATTTCATCAACCATGTCCTCTTTCCAGAGTTTTCCATCCTCTGAATCCATTGCTCCCTTCACAGTTCTGGGATCATCATCAATAATAGATAAAGCAAAATCTGAACAGAAATCAGATGGACTATACCTTTCTGGCTGCCTTCTTTCTCGAACTTATCTTCTTACACTCGGAGTTTGTGGCTCTTCATCTTCTGATTCCTCATTTGTTGTAGAGTCTGATTCTTCCTCCTTTAGCTCAAACTCTATCTTCTCAAGTTCCTTTGGTTGGTCTTCATGTTTAATAACAACTTTCACCTCTCTGAACACCACATCTCGGATGTACACAACCTTACAATAAATTTAAAATACACACAATGATCTTCTTTGCTTCTGGCGAAGCCAAGTCCCCGTATAAATGTATCAAATTTCTGGTACCACATCCTTGGTGATTGTTTTAACCCATACAAAGACTTATTTAACTTGCATACCAGTTCTTTCCTACCCTTCACCGCAAATCCTTCAGGTTTCTTCATGTAGATCTCCTCTTCCAGATCCCCATGAAAAAATGTTGTCTTCACATCCATCTGTTCTACCTCAAAATCAAAAGCAACAACAACAAATAAAAGAAATATAATAGAAGTTACCTTGACAACATGAGAAAAAATATCACCAAAATAAATTCCGGCACCTGGGAATAACTTTTTCTACCAACTGAGTTTTGTATTTCTCCACCTTTCCTTATGCATTTGTCTTCTTCTTGAACACCCATTTTCTGCCAATGGGTTTCCTTCCAGCCAGCAACTCCACCAGATTCCAAGCCTCATTTTTGTGCAAAGTTTCCATTTCATCAACCATGGCCTATTTCCAGAGTTTTCTATCCTCTGAATCCACTGCTTCCTTCACAGTTTTGGGATCATCATCAGTAATAGATAAAGCAAAATTTGAACAGAAATTAGATGGACTATACCTTTCTGTTTGCCTTCTTTCTCAAACTGATCTTCTCACACCCGAAGTTTGTGGCTCTTAATCTTTTGATTCCTCCTCTAATGTAGAGTTTGATTCTTCCTCCTTTAGCTCAAACTCTATCTTCTCAGGTTCCTTTGGTTGGAATTAATGTTAATAACATCTTTCACCTCTCTGAACACCCATCTCGGATGTACACAACCTTCCTTGTTACTGGGTTCCAAAGCTTATAACTTTTTAAACCATCCTTATACCCAATAAAGATGCACTTTTCAGATAACTTGGTTCATTTCTCCTTTGGAACATGTACATATGCATCACATCCAAATACCCTCAGATGTGAAAGAGATGATTTCTTACCAGTCCATACCTCTTGTGGAGTCTTAACCTCCAACATTGATGAAGGTGATCTGTTAACCAAGTAACATGTTGTCTTCACTGCTTCTACCTAGAATTCCTATCCTAACTCAACACCACTAAGCATGCTTCTTTCCCTTTCCATCAATGTATTGTTAATTCTTTCTACAACTCCATTTTGCTAAGGTGTATATGGAGTATTCTTCTGCCGTGCTATACCACACTTCTTACAGAATTTTTCAAATTCCTTACTTCAAAACTCTCCACCGTTATCTATCCTCAGCACCTTTATCTTCTTCTCTGTTTGGTTTTCCACCAGAGCCTTAAATTCTTTAAACCTGTCAAAGACTTCAGATTTATTCTTAAGGAATTATATCCATGTATTCCTTGAGAAGTCATATATAAATGATACATAGTACACAGACTTACCCAGTGATGGAATTTTCATAGGTCCAAACACATCACTATGCACAAGCTCTAATATCTGTTTCGTCCTCTTACCAACAGAGGCGAAACTCACCCAATTCTACTTCCCATATACACAATTTTCACAGAAATCAAAATCCAGAGAGCTATTACTCATACCTTCTACCATACCTTTACCATGAAGTATTCGAAGGCCCTTCTCTCCAATATGTCCAAGCCTTTGATGCAACAGCATGGTCTTCTCTCCAGAGACCACTAGATTTTCTGCTCCATTTTCAGGAACCATAGAACTATTGCACCCATCAACAACAGTGCTACCTTGCAGCTTGTATAGAGTTCCAATCCGAACTGCATCAATAACAGTGCTCCTCGGACCATCTTGCAGGTATCCTTCTTGAACACTGTCTTTACACCTGCATCATCCAACTTGCTTATAGAAATCAGATTTCTGGCCAGTGCAGGAATATGCAAAACACCTGGAAGGGGTCTAACCCGTCCACCTTGCAACTTCAACTTTACTTTTCCACGAACAACGATTCTAGCCTTCCTATCATCTCCTAAGAAGACATCACCACCATCATATTTCTCATACTCGTAGAACCACTCTCTATGGGGAGTGAAGTGAAAGGATGCACCTGAGTCAATCAACCATGCCTCATGATCTACATGTGTACTTGAAGAAGCCAAGTACACAGCCCCACCTTCATCTGAGGTGGTTTTCGCCTCTGCAGAAGAAGCATCCTCAGATCCCTTTCCTTTATCAGGAGCTTTAGATTTACACTCCCTTCTGAAGTGCCCTTCCTTTCCGCATTTCCAGCACACCACCTTTGTAGGTTTTCCTGGAGATTTAGATCTCCCTCTAGATTTAGATCTCCCACTCGATGACTTATTTTTGTTTCTGTTCTGGGACCGTCCTCGTACAGACAAGGCATCGCCATTCTGGTTGTCCATATTTTTCCATCTCATCTCCTCCGTCAGCAAGGCTGAGACTATTTCATCAAACTGCAAAGCAGTTGCATTGCTACCTATTGCAATAACCAGACTATCCCACGATCTGGTAGAGAACACAACAAACTGATGCACTTATCTTCATCTGAAATTTTAATATCAAAAAATGATAACTGACTTACCATAGTATTAAATGCATTCAGATGCTCTGTCACCAAGTCTCCATCTTTCATCCTCAGGTTATATAGCCTTTTTCCGTAGGAACAAGGTTATTCACCAGAGACTTAGATTGGTACAAAGTCCCTAACTTGTCCCACAGAGCCTTCGCCGTACCTTCCCCTGATACATTCAGCAATACTGAATCTAAGACACACAATCGTATTGTGCTCTTTGCCTTCCGATCCAACTTCTTCCATTCTTCATCGGTCACTCCGTTGGTTTAGTACCCGGATCTACCACGATCCACTGATCTTTATCCACCAACAGATCCTCCATCTTGAGTTTCCACAACTCAAAACTCTGACCATTGAACTTCTCAATCTCTATCTTTCCGCTGCTCCCCATCTTCTTTCACCACTAGAATCGATCTCGCAGATCTCCCACTGAAGAGGGTCTACCACAGGCCCGAGCGAAACCCCTCAGCAACAAAGGCGTCCACTTGAAGCCAAAACAGCTCTGATACCAAATGTAGGTTTTAACCCCGTACAGAATTTACCTGCATACGAATTCTAAATCACAGGAAAAATAAAAATGCGAGAGCATAACACATAAAACACATATACACAGAGATTTCCCACTGGATCTAAAAACCGAGACTACCAGCTTGATTTTTCATTATATTCCTTTCAATGTTACAATACATATTTATACATGCCGAAGCATCCAATACCATGGACCGAAAACCATCGCGTCCAAAACCATGGACCGAAAACCATAGGTAGGTTCGCCCAACCTAATATAGGGTCCAAAAAAAATTTTCTCGGGCCGCTGCCCCAGACCCCGTAGAGGGGGGCTACCTGCCCCCCTCAAACCCCCCAGACAGGGGGGGATGCCGCCCCCCTTGTGACCCCCCCGCTGCGCAACGAAGGGGGGGCTTCGCCCCCCCTCTAACCCCCGGTTCACTACGTAGGTTAGTCGTGGAAAGAATATAACACAACCCAACAAACTCTTAAGTTTTTCTCTCATATTTATGTAGCCACTTTGTGCATATAGTCACTTTGTTTCCATATAATTTATGCATACAGTCACTCTGTTTCCACATATTTTGCATATACAGCTACTCTGTTTCCATAATTTCTGTATATACAGTCGTTTTGCTTCATATTCATAGTCATTCTATTCCCGATGATTCTGTTCCCATATCCATAATCATTCTGCTTTTGTATACACACTCTTCTTATTAACATATATGCAGTCATTTCATTTCTCAGACAGTGAGAGTAATTTTGAAGGGTAGTCGAGAACAAAAGCTATGGGGCTTATTGTTAGAATTGAACCCGTAGGGGTTAAATACATGGAGGGTTATCCGCAGCTGAAGGGAATGTTACAGAAGGCTGGTTGGTTGTGTTTTATTGAAAAATTCAACGGTTACCATAAGGAAATCACTAAATCCTTTGCCAAGTAATTTGATGGAATGGAAGTGGAAATAGGTGACATCAAATTTGCAGTTACCAAGTCCTTCATAGCTTAAGCAACAAAACTCCCAAGGCTAGGAGAAAGGTGGTTTAAGAACAAAGAATTTCATGATGAACCTTGGAAGATGATTCTTAAAACTCCAGGTATGGACGTTTCAGTTTTTAGAAAAGGGATTCCAATCTCTGTGCTAAAAAATAAATGGAGTAGCATGTTGTTAATATTTCAAAAATTTATTACATGCGAAGGGAGGTTTGGATCTATGTATGTCTATCATATAAGATTGTTAATGAATTTTCTAGAGAATGGAACCCTCAATCTTCCATTTTTCCTTTTGAATAGTTTGAGAATAATGGAAACTAATGTTCAAAAGAAAGTTGAATCAATAGAAACCACTCTATATCACCATGGACTAGTGAAGATTTTAGTTGAATTTCATTTGAGAAGTGTAGGGGATACGTGGGAGGACTTCTTGGTAAGGAATTTCTTCCAAGATGCTCTAGATTTTTCTGAGGGAAGTCATGTTAAAAGAAGTAGGAGAAGGAAGACCAATCTCACCATTCAAAGCACCCCTAAAACTTCAGCATAGAAAAATGATGAAGAAGAACCAATCTCTGAAAAATTAACAGAGATCAGAAAGAAGAACAAGCAGAGGAGAAAAATGAAAGAAAGGGTTGAAGAAATACATAGGGATATTATTGAACCTTCATCACCTAAAGAGGATGAACAACTACTTTCTAAAATACTAATCAAAATTAGGCAATATATCAAGAAAGATAAGGAGAAAGGAAAGAGGAAAAGGATACAAAAGAAGAAACCATAGGATTCCAAAATTTGAGGAGGAGTTCTAGACTCTGGGGCAAAATGAAGAAGGTGAAATCAAAAGAGGCCCAGTTTATAAATTTAGAGGAAGAAACTCCAGCGCAGTCCCCTAACAGTATTCTATATGAACAAATTCCACAGAACTCTCCTCCACAAAACTTTGAGGGAAGCACAAGAAGAGCTTCTCCGGGCATTGATCCAATACAACAGCAAATCTATGACTACATAGAGTCATTGAGAAAAAAGAGTACATCAATAGACCTAGGGACATCAGCTAATCCAGAGCAGCCTACAACCACACAAGAAAATTTAATCAACTCTCTCAAACAAGAGATCTATGAGCTAGAAATTCTGAACGGGCACATCCAAAAGGAAAATGAAAATTTGAAGGAATAGAATAAGGTGGATAGAGCTATTCATGATAACACCATGCTACACTTGGGTTTATGGCACAAGAAAAATAGAAAGCTAAAAAAGAAAAATAAGAAGTTGAACAGGGCAGTGATTAACATCAAGTACAGATTTCTCATGAGCAAGCCAAGGATGGCAATTGGTGCAAAGAAAAGCAAGAAGAGGAAGTTAGATGTGTTGGCTGAAGTATTAGAACAAATGCAATAGGAGGAGGGAGTTTTCAATTTTGATTGCATGGGGACATGCAATGGTTTTGTAGTGGGGGTATGTTGAGCCTCAAAACTTCCCTTTCCTTAGCAACTTTTCTTTCCCCTTTTCTTTGTTTTCCATGAAGAAAATGCCATCCCTATCACCAATGACCAGTATACATTGCCTTAAGGAGAACATTTTAGTGATTTACATGTTACGCTTTTATGCTGTTTGAATAAGTTTTTGTCTTTTAGCTATGGAACACAGCCTATTATGCAACTAATCGGTTGTTCCACAACTATCTTCATGTTTTGACAGGTTACAGGTGTCAAACGAGGAAATCAGATACATGGGCATCTCTGGAATGGTCATGACATGGATCCTATCCTAGTCAACCAGCCCAAATCGACAAAGAAACTAGCTCAAGACTTTGGTCAATGAAGAAGTCAAATGTACAGACCAAAGGAAAACATGATTGTTTTGTACACGTTTCACAGTGATGGGATCCGAAACAACTTCCTGAGCCCACGGACTTCAATAGTCATCTGTGCAACCGAATCTAACAACCATCACCTTAGATTTATGTCTCTAGCAACCGAGGAAGAGAATTCCGTCTGCTTGTCTGCTACATGTTTTTTGTTGTAGCTTATTTTTCTCCATAAATAGTTGTATAATTTCCTTACAAATACCTGTGTGAAGAACGCAGAACCAATTTACTTTTTGCTCATGTATTAAGCTTAGACTACTACTTTGTAATTTTGAAAACTCATTTCCTGTGTTTTTAATAAGAAGACCGTGTGTTTCATGGATATCTGGAAGCGTTTCTTGGAGTTTTGATTGAGTACGCATAACCTAAGCAGTTGCAAAGGGCCCTTGTGCTAACTAAGGTTTCATTTATTTTTGTTTTGTCTTTTCTATTTGAAACTATAAATTTACCATTCCTTCTCACAGTGTTCATAATCATTTCCATACTAACCTTGTTTATAATTCATCATTTCTTCACTAATGTAGAATAGTTTCTTTCAGTACAGAATAACTTCTCTTTACTTAATTTCTTTCTAGTATTATCAGTAGTTAGAAGTTGAATTCAGTAGTGTAGAGTAGTTTATTTTATTTACTGTTTCACTTGTTTTTAAATTTCCAAATAGATTGATCAGTGTCATTACAGTTCCTACCATTTTATTACTAGTTTAGTGAATCATGATGTAAATGAATGTTTCTAAAAAGCCCTTCTAGTTGATAACTCATCTCAAACTAAGTGGTTGAATACTTCATTCATGCAATGAGTCTTTTCTGCGTTTTTCCATTTATTTTCTTAGAATGATGAAGTACAAAATTCCTCAAAATGTCATCACAAGGAGGTTTTTCTCCCAAAATTGAGAGATAGAGTAACTAAGCACTTCATTTAGTTTTTGTTTCCATAGATTAATTGCAATTTCATTCTCAGTCTTGGTATTTCATTTATTTTTGTTTCCATAATAGGTAATTGCAATTTCATTCTCAGTCTTGGTATTTCATTTATTTTTGTTTCCATAATAGGTAATTGCAATTTCACTTTCAGTTTTAGTATTTCACTTGGCTTTTTTACAGAATAGACAATAGTTGCAATTTCACTTTCAGTTTTCAGTATTTCATCTAGTCTTGTTTCTATAAATGATAGACAGTAGTTACAACTTTACTTCTTAGTTTGTAGATCTTGATTTGGAAATAATGATATGATTAGAAATAAAAACTCTGTTTTTTATTTCTTGATTAAACTTTTCTTACAAATCTAACTGAAGCTCTTTTTAGTTCTCATTTCTTTAGGTCCTTAACAGTCTTCACAGAAGTTAGATTTAGGATTTTGACAGTCACATTGTAAATCATTAGGGACTAAAGGACCAAAAACCCCCAAAACAACATAAAATACAAAAAAAATGAAGTAAGAAGAGTCATCTAGCACATATAGTGCACTACATTTCATCAGTTTATGATACCCAAATTGATAATTTATGTAGAGAAATTTAGGACACTAAATTGACCAAACAATGGTACAGACCTCAAGTCCACCTCTGGTTATGTTTTCATCTTTGGTTCAGGGCCTTTTTGATGGTCTAGTAAGAAGCAATCCATGATTGCTTTATCTACAGCCGAGGCAAAGCATAGAGGTGCAGTGAATGTAGCTACACAAGGTGTTTGGTTGCAGTGGCTTCTCTCCGAGTTTGGTATTCAGTGTCCACTTCCGAATGTCATATTTTGTGAAAATTAGGGGTCCATTCAAATATCAATGGATCTAGTTTAGAGGTAGAGGACCAAGCACATTGAGATTCACATGCATTACATCCGCGAGCTGATTCATGACTGAGTCATCTCACTGCAGTAATGCCCCACTTAGCCACAAGTTGTAGACATCTTCACCAAGTCTTTCACTGAAAAGAAATTTTCAGAACTAAGAGTTATGCTTGGAGTGGTGGAGAAAGATGAGTAGGCCCTTCTGGCCACTTAGCCCTTTTTTCCTCTTTTTTTGTAGTGGGGGGGCAGGGGTGGGGTTTCCCACAAGGTTTTCCCTCTTTCTTCATTTTATGAGGACCTTTTATTTATTGTAGCTAAGTACCTAACATGGCATCTTGGCCGGGACTCAATTTAGATAAGTGAGTTAAGATGAAGTGGGGGGGGGGGGCGGGTTGGAATATAATCCTAACATCTACATTTATTTTTTAGCCTAAGTATCCTTGACTTAGCCACATGCAGTAAAAATCATGTTCACACTTGGTTTTTGGTAAACTAGCTCGGTGGACCAACTTTCCCTTGTTTTCTGCCTTTAAAGGCTTAATATTATGGAAATATTGGTCCAACCACTTTCCTAAACCATTTAGACATCTAAGTGCATGTTCACACCTAACCAAACCTCATTCCACTTGAGTTATTTGAGGATTGGCGCCCCACATGAAGATTCCCCTTTAAATCAAGGGATTTGGTCCCTTGGAGAGATAAAGAATTTGGGCAGACCTTAACAATGTGGTGGAAGGACCAAATGTTAATGTTGGTGAATGATTTTACTATTTTGTTAGAATTTCTAAATATTTAATTTAAGTGTAGGATTGGATTATTCGTAAAATAAGCCGAAGAGTTTAGAATTGATGATTTATTTCTCATTGTAATGATTAACTCAACTACTTGTCTTTTCAACTTCCCTCATTTGGGAGAGAAGGGGAATCAGACCACTTTCTGAAGATTGTAAATAAAAGGGAATTCAAATGGGAGGAGGATAACTCTTTTCCTGCCTCTGAGTATGTGTGTTTGAAGTGAATGAAAAAAATATTTTGCACCTATACAATATATACAATTCTGGGTCTTTTCCTTTCCTCTGGTTCCAATTGGGCCATGTGTACATTTATTTAAGATTTATTATTTGTTGCAAAAAATTTTGAACATGTTATATGCTTGTCAAAATTTGATGGATCTATAGTTGTTTATGTATATTTTGATTTTCTGTAACCTATGCATTTTCTAAAGCTTTAATAATTTAAGCTTGGAAATCGAAATTGTGCCAACACTTTAGGCTATTAGAACCAACAATGTTGTGGATTATATCTAGCTAGAAGTTGTAGAGATAGGGGAAAGAGCACTTTTTCTATTACCCTTTTATTTTTGTAGACGAAATTGGAATAGGACCCTGTGTTAAGCCATGCACATGTATCCATTTGGAATCACAACATAGGGAGCAAAGGTGGTTAGTGGTTTACAAGTTTGTTCATGGAAGAGTTGAATTGATCACACACACAAGAACCACATCATAGAAGGATAAAAATAGAGGCATTGCTAAATCATTTTGCAATGGAGGCACTACGAAATCATTTTTCAATGCCTACAACAAGCCAGAAAACCAAAGGCACTACGAAATATTTTTACAACGCTAACAACTTGTTAAGTTTCATTATCAATTTGTGGTATCAAAGTAGGTTTGGCATTGGTTTTGTTGTATACAACATAGGAATATGACTATGTGAGCAAGGAAAGCACAAGGTTTAGGAGGGAGACTTATAGCTAATGGAAAACTATGAGAATAGATACAAAGGTTGCAAGTGCATTTAGAGGCCATGGAAGTAGGTAGACATCGAGATCCTGAGGTGAGAGATGAAAACAAATCGGAGGAGTAAGTTGGAGCAAAATGAGCAGCACCTGTGGATGAAGCTTCAAAATTTAAATTATTGATGTAGGTTTTAAGCTCAAGTTCAAGACAAAAACCTGAATTGTCTAGCTATGGTGGAAGCCTACTAGCCAAGAATTTTATGGATTGGATCGGTTAATTAGACAAGAATTTTGAGTATGAGGATATTGAAGAAGAAAATAGGTTAAAATTTGATGTAGCTACGTTCAAAGGTTAGGCTTCATTGTGGTGGGACAATATGCAGGTTGAAAGGAGAAAATATGGGAAACCATTGATAAAGAGTTGGGATAGGATGGTAGCAAATATGAAGGGAGTTTTTTTTATGAAAGAATACAAACTATCCCTCTACAAGTAGGTGCATAACCTCCAAAAAGGTTGTTGATAGTCAGAGAGTATACCAAAGAGTTTTATAAGGTGAATTTGAGGGCAAGTTATGTAGAAGACACCTCGGAGAAAAAAACAAGGTACATAAATTGTTTGAAGCGAGAGATTCAAGATGAAATCAACATGCTTTCTCCTAGGATGAAGGAAGAAGAATGTCGGTTTGTCTTGAAGGAAGAAGAGAATATAACAAGGAAGCATAATTCAGGTAGAGGCCATGGCTTTGCTAGAGTAAAAGGACAATCAGTTGGAAGGGGGAAAATCCATCCTAAAAGAATGATGCAAGTAACCTAAGGTAGCTAGGGAAACAAGGGAAATAAGGTGAATCCAGAGGAGGAAGACCTTACTAGAGAGGTAGAGGTAGAGGAAGAGACAAAGATACCGTCTTATGGAATATCACCTATATGATCCTAGGAGTGTGTGCAAGAAACATTATTCAAAGATACATTTCAGTTGGCCAAGCTGGACTTATTCTAGACCAAAGGAGGAAAATATCAAGAATTGTTATAATTCTTCCAAGCCTCGTGCCCCAGTTAGCTTTGCAGGTCCATCATAGGCTACTCCTTAGTAGGAAGCCACTTCAAAAGCAGAACCATTAGAGATGCATAACCCAGTGAGTGTAAAGTCTAAGAGAAAGGTTATGCACAATCCAACAGAAGAGTAGAGCAATAAATTCAAAGCATATCCAATTATCTTGAAATAAGTTATGGCAGCGAAAATGTGGAAACAAAATAGGCTAGAGGAAGAATTAATAAAGAAGGAAGAACAAGAGCAAAATGAGCAAGAATATAGGAATATACAAGAAGAATAAATAAGGAGAAAAGAAGAGGAAGAAACAACATTTCAACAATCCAAAGAAGAAGAGCACAATCAACTACTTGAAGAAGAAAGCAAGCATTTACAAGATAAAGAACTTTCCCAGGAAATTAAATACTGGATAGTAATACAAGACATGGAGGTAGAGTCGGAGTAGAAAAATCATGATGTCAATCTCATGCCTTTCGCATGATAGAACACCACTTAGTCTCCCCCTCCTACAGAAGGGAAATATCCAAGCGAGGAAGAGGACATTACTCCTCCTGATGAAGGCATGGTTATGGATATATACAATTTAAATTTTGATGAGTTACAAAAGAATATTGTACAGGAAAGAAAGAATCACTTTATAGGTGACCTCACACATCTTGATTTTATCAAAGAGAATGTGATTGATATCATGTGCACAAAGAAAAATCTAAAATCTATTTCCACAACCAACTTGGCTTTCATAGGATCCTCTAAGCCAAACACATAATATTTTATGGTTGAGAACAGACAGATGGCAAATAACTTAGAGGCTAAAAGAAAACAAATTGAACAACTCCAGGAAGAGGTTCAAAAAGCAGCTTCCACAAAAGTGTACCTAGAAGAACTTAAGGCATCCATACTTGGTGAGATATCAACATTGGGAGACTGTTATGAAACCAACTCAAGAAAAGATAGAAAATATAGATCAATGCCTTGGAATTCAGCCTCTTCGAGGGAGCAACCTCCTTTACATTACATAAATTAACAATTCTTGGATGATACAAATGAAAATACCTCCTTTCTATATGTAGGAGTATAAGGGGTCATAACATAATCAGAGCCTACATAACAATAATAATGTAAGGGCACAATAATAACAATAGTGGGCTTCTATGGGGAACAATAGTAACAATATGGGGGCAATAGGGGCACAACAATATTAATAAGGGGTACAACTACCATAGTAATGGGGTAATCACTAGTATTATAGGGACCCAACATGCCCCTCTCCTTCAAAAAAACTGTTGTCCTCAACGCTTGAGTAGTTTTGGATACTTCTGTATAAAATTCTCATCCTCCCATGTGGAATCTTCAGCAGATAAGTTCTTCCACTTGATAAGATACTCGAAATTGATCGATTTCGTAGCTGTCGAGTTCTTGTTTCTGTGACTGCTTCCGGTTCCAATATAATTTTTCCTTCCTCGGCAAGTTCTGGCAATATTGTTTGAACTGGGAGCTTGTCGCCTATAACCT